>ML677351.1:6229441-6456277 GCA_007922305.1 Dermatemys mawii
AATTTCAGTTAGTCTTTAAGGTGCCACAGGACTCTTTGTCACTTCTGACAAGCCCTGATGATCTTCATAGACAAAACCAAGCCGTTTTGGCTATCCACTCAACACTTCATGGCCATAGTGGACAGAATGTAAGGTCTTCCAATCTCCTAACAGAAAATTTCATGTTGGATAACTTCTTGTATCCAGGTATGTTATGATCTGGCAGGTATCTCTCCTACATACAAACTGACTGCCCACTCCACAAGATCACAAGCATCCCCTGCAGCATTTCTAGCACAGGTACCTCTCCTTGATGCTTGCAAAGTGCCAGCCTGGTCATTCGTGCATGCTTTCTCCTCCCATTACACCACCACTCAATATAAGGAATGATGCCAACTTTGGTTGAGCTATACTGCAATCTGTATATACATGAACTCTGATCCTTCTGCCTGCTTAACTGCTTGGGAATCACCAAGAGTGGAATGTACCTGTACAATCACTCAGGGAATTAAAAACAGTTACTTACATTTCATAACTGTTTTTCTTCAAGATGTGTGATCCATGTCTGTTCCATGACCTCTTGTTCTATCCCTCTGCATTGGAGTTCCTGGAAAAAAGGAACTGAGGTGGCTTGGTGTTTGGTGGGGCCCTTGACATCAATGCCAGTGACATGCAGTTGCACCAAGTAAAAAATTTCCAGTGATTGTGTACAGGGCGCATGAACACCAAGAGTAGAATGGACATGTGGAACACATCTTGAAGAACAATAGTCCTAAAAGATTAGTAACCATTCTTTTTTTCACCAGTTTGAGTGGCAAATCAGGCAGGCCCAGTATGGTCATTTTTCTGGAAGGAATAAGAGTGTTTATTTTATAGCAAAAACTCATATTTTAAAACTACCTTTATTTGCTATGTTGTGCCCTTCCATCTTCACTGGGGCTTCCCACCTGGCTCTGTGGCTCCAATGCAGCATGCTACTGGAGATAATCTCACCTCTTTTTTTCTCTTGAACCCCAATCTATCTCCACTGAGCCAGTCTCCACTGGCATGTCCTCTTTACATGTGCAGAGCCATGACCCTCCAGCTGGGAGTATGAAGACAGGAGAGAATGCTGCTGAGTAGAAATGTTCTCCCCCCACACATTCTCCATAAGTGCACAAAGGGAAGCCTTCTCCTGCTGATCTCATTGAACACAATTAGGTACCAAGTCAAGATGTTTGAATATGCTCATTATATATGTAAAAAACTTTAAAATAAAAATACTTCTCAGTAACTCGTGTGTAGACATGTCGATCCAATATATTCTCCATGACACATGTCATGTATTTAATGTGAGCTTACCATTGGGGCAGGGGCAAGGAGTCAGAAATAGGGCCTAAATGAAAGACACTGCAGAGGAATATAAGATGCACTATCCAACTGTGCTGTAGCTTTCTTTTTGCCACTGGTTGTAGATAAATATTTTGAAGGACTATCACTTGGAAAAATTAATTGTGATGCTCAGGAAAGGGATGACTCTCCTATTTCTCTGGAAGAAATTGAAATAGCTATTAAGTCACTGCCCTCTGTTAAATCCCTCAGACAAGATCGTCTTTTCTATTGAATTTGAAAAAAGAGACACATACATCCATCTCTCCATGCCCAGTTATTCAGCTGTATAACTCCACTGAAATCAATGGATAGATGTCAGTTAACACGAGTTGAAGATCTGGCCATAAC
Source organism: Dermatemys mawii (assembly GCA_007922305.1). Lineage (NCBI taxonomy): Eukaryota > Metazoa > Chordata > Testudines > Dermatemydidae > Dermatemys > Dermatemys mawii. The sequence continues at coordinate 6,231,140 of ML677351.1, forward strand.
ATGTGGGTATGTATGTTGTTATGTGTGTACTATAGCTATATTTATTGCTATCCAGTCTTGAGTAATTATTTTGACTTTTTACTTTATTTTTTCCGTTAATTTTAAAGAAGTAAAGGTAATTCAGATGTGTGAATATTGTGCTTGTTCGTTATGTAGTGACATGCAACATTCAGTTAATTTCTGCTTGTCCTGATACTTTAAATTACTTATCTAAATCCCTTCATCATTTGGATTTCTTAGTAGACATCACTCATCAGAAAATGTATTCAAGGGCCCCATTTTTAAATTAATGATGGATTGTCATGAGGGAAGGTGAACTAAATAAACACTAATATGATCATTAGCAAAGTTGAACCCTGTTTTACTTAGGCTCTGATTTGTGCCTGAAAAATTCTAATCCAAGATATCTCTCTTAATTGTTTGCTTGCTTTTTTTGCATTTTCTTGGAATTAATTAATAGATGAAAATATTATACATAAATGGAGTAAAGGTTTTCATTTTGTTTTTCTCCATATCTGGCTGATAGTCCTACATGGACTTTTCTGTTTTTCAATGATGGTGTGCAACATCAATTAAGTTACAGCTTGAATACAGATCATCTTGAACATAACTATTATATACCAAAAGTCCCATAGTATCATTTTTCCTCATGAGTGACTTTTCTTCAGCTATAAAGAGAACTGTAATGAGGTCATTAAACAATGTAGAGTGTGTTCTTGTTAAACCAAAGGGAAGCAAACTACTCTATATGCAACCCTAATATATTTTTTCCTAATAGACAGAAATGAGAATATGAGAGAGAAATAGGGGCTAATGTGTCTATAACCAAAACCAGAAGTGCTGAATATGGTCTGCAAGAAAACACCTTTTGCCAATGGAGATGATTAGCTGTAGCGTGGCATACTTGTACATTAGTTGTAGAAAGGAGTACATTGATTTCAATGGAACTATAACTATTCATACCAGTCACAGATCTGCTCCTCCCTATCCATTCCACCCTTGGATTTGGTAGTGTTACTGCCATCATAGGCATCATTTGCAATGGTGATTTTCGTGAAGTGAATATGTGTCTGCTATGAACTAGACCAGGGGTCAGCAACCTTTCAGAAGTGGTGTGCCAAGACTTCATTTATTCAGTCTAAGTTAAAGTTTCGCGTGCCAGTAACACGTTAACATTTTTAGAAGATCTCTTTCTATAAGTCTATAATATATAAATAAACGATTGTTGTATGTGAAGTAAATAAGGTTTTCAAAATGTTTAAGAAGCTTCATTTAAAATTAAATTACAATGCAGAGCCTCCCAGACCGGAGGCCAAGACCCAGGCAGTGACAGTGCCACTGAAAATCAGCTTGCGTGCTGCCTTTGGCACCTGTGCCATGGGTTGTCTACCCCTGAATTAGACCAAGTTCACTAAATGATTTCACATGGACAACCAAAGAGCAATCAGATATTACTTTTGTCAGCTACTTCCCTGGACTGGATTTGAACCAGTCACCTATAGAGAAAAGGCTCCCATTCCAATATATGAAATATCTTTTTTAAAAAATGACAAACATTCTCAACTAAGCAAATATTTTGGCAAAGAAAACTCTTGTTTTGGGCAATTTTATTTTTCATTTGGAATTTGTTTCTAAGCTCTAAGTAGTATAATATACATATGTATATCAGTACCAAACATTAAAAAACTAATTTTCAAAAATAAACATCTAGAATATGAAATTCAAATCTCCAGGGCAGCAATATACAGATGAGGAAAACATTGATGCCAGCGCTTTTAAAAATATTTTAGCAAAGTATATTGGGTCTTCCACAGCAGGTAGCAAATTATGAAAGTACTAAAACCCAACTACCTTAAAACTAATTTATTAAAACTGTGTTATCTTCAGACATATCAATGAAAAAATTAAATCAGCTTCTTCAAATGTATTAAACTAATTTATTTCACTACACACAGCAGGAGAAAATATATATATGAAGCTGCCAGTGCTAACAAATAAAAAGATGCCACAGCAGGAAAGAGAAGAAACAGAGACACAAAGTGATTGAAAGCAGTCCATCATAAAGAGTACACTGTGGAATGTGACAGCTCCTGTCAAAATCGGTGTTCCCTTAAAATAATAGGTGCATGTTCTCAGGAAAACTATTTTCATTTGGGTTCAGTAATCGTATCACATAATTAAACATGCTGATAGATGAACATCAGTTTATTTTTTAACTCCTTGAAAATTTTTCAGTCATTTGTACAGCATCTTTTATGCAAACAAAAACCACAACAGAGTTGGGCAAAACTCTATCCTGAGATACATTCCGTGCAACTCTACTGATTTTCTATGAAGTTACACGTCAAGGCAAAAGAAAAAAAATCTTCTGGCTTTCTAGGATAAAACTCTGCAGCACTCATTTGTGTGAAATCCCCATTGTTTTCAAAAGGAGTTTTTACCAAGTTAGGATTGCAAGATTTGCCCTGCAAAGCAAACACTTTGGTAGGACTGCTCCTTTGCCGCAGGAGGTATTAGTGTGCAGAGTAGCCCATACATTCCTGAAGAACAGTGGTTTTCTACCAGAAGGAACTTTCTCTTAGAGAAAGGGTTTGGCTGCTCAAAAAAAGGGGAAGGGGAGGGCGTGGGGAATATACCTTTCAAATATTTTTTTCTAAAATGTTGAAAATTTTGGTGTGTACATGTGCGTGCATCCTTTTAGCACAGTAAGCAAGCAGTGGAAAAAAATGAATTAGATCCTATTGTATTTCACCTAGGGAAACCAGATGTCCCGATTTTTATAGGAACAGTCCAAATATCTGGGACTTTTTCTTACATAGGTGCTTTTACCTCTCACCCCCTGTCCTGATTTTTCACACTTGTTATCTGGTCACTCCTAATTCAACAGATTCTACTACTACTACTTTTAACACTCATCATAGAAGTATAGGACTAGAAGCGACCTCAATAGATCTGTCCAGTCCTCTGCACTCAAGGATGGACTACATAATAACTATACCATTCCTGACAGGTGTTTTTCTAACCTGTTCTTAAAAAAAATCCAACTATAAAGATCCCACAATCTCCCTAGGCAATTTGTTCCAGTGCTTAACAATACACTTCTTATCCTAGACTCAGAGGTAAAGGAGAACAATTTTTCACCCTCCTCGTAATCACTTTTATGTTCTTGAAAACTGTCCTTCCTCGGTCTTCTCTTCTCCAGACTAAGCATTTTTTTCAATCTTTCCTCTTAGATCATGTTTTCTAGACCTTTAATTATTTTTGTTACTCTCTTGTGTACTTTCTCCAATTTGTTTACATCTTTCCTGAAGTGTGGCGTATAGAACTGAATACAGTGCTCCAGCTGAGGCCTTATCAGCACAGGGTACATTGGAAGAATTACTTGCTTACAACATTCCTGCTAATACATGTCAGAATGGTGTTTGCTTTTTTTTACAATAGTGTTACACTGTTGACTCATTTAGCTTGTGATCCACTATAACCCTTGGATCCCTGTCTGTAATACTCCTTCCTAGGCAGTCATTTCCCATTTTACATCTGTACACTTGATAATTCCTTCCTAAATGAAGTACTTTGCATCTGTCCTTATTAAATTTCATCCAATCTACTTCAGACCATTTCTCCAGTTTGTCCAGTTCCTTTTTAATTTTAATTCTATTCTCCAAAATACTTGCAACCCCTTTCAGTGTGTCATCCACAAACATTATAAGTGTACTCTTTATGTCATTTATCTAAATCATTTATGAATATATTTAACAGAACTGGACTTGGGACCAATCCCTGTCGTACCCTACCTGATATGCACTTCCAACTTGACTGATAACACTGGTCTACAATTTTTCAGAAGTCGTCTGCTTTAGAGATAAAATGTGATATTTATTATGTATTTTGAGGTGCTGAATTCAAATATGACAATTAAAACAACTGATTGGCTACTGTTTCTAAGATATTTAAGTTTTTACATTTTATGTCTATGTATATTGTGTAGATAGTAGAGTTTTAATCATAAATTGTAAACCTAGGTCTTTTCATGTGTTTATGGTTGCTTTACATGATAATATTTCACCTGTCCTGTTTATGTAACACTTTAAAAATCAGCAAAAGGGTTATATAAATAAAATGTATTATGAAACAAAAGGCAAAAAACTATTATGTTCATAGTTTGGTCCTATTCAGTGTCTACTCGGTGCTTCTTGGCTTGTCTCTTGTTTTTATTAAATGGAGCATCTCTTGTCACTGTCCAGCAATAGTCTGCAAGCATTGATGGGCTCCATTTGCCCTGATAACATTTCTCCATTGTTGCAATGTCCTGGTGAAATTGCTCACCGTGCTCGTCGCTCACTGCTCCGCAGTTTGGTGGAAAAAAATCTAGATGAGAGTGCAAAAAAATGTATCTTTAGTGACATGTTGCAACCAAGGCTTTTGTATGCCTTGAGGAGGTTTTCCACCAACAACCTGTAGTTGTCTGCCTTGTTGTTTCCGAGAAAATGTATTGCCACTGACTGGAAGGCTTTCCATGCTGTCTTTTCCTTGCCACGCAGTGCATGGTCAAATGCATCATCTCGAAGAAGTTCACGAATCTGAGGACCAACAAAGACACCTTCCTTTATCTTAGCTTCACTTAACCTTGGAAATATTCCATGGAGGTACTTGAAAGCTGCTTGCGTTTTGTCAATGGCCTTGACAAAGTTCTTCATCAGACCCAGCTTGATGTGTAAGGGTGGTAACAAAATCTTCCTTGATTCAACAAGTGGCGGATGCTGAACACTTTTCCTCCCAGGCTCCAATGATTGTCGGAGTGGCCAATCTTTCTTGATGTAGCAGGAATCTCTTGCACGACTATCCCATTCACAGAGAAAACAGCAGTACTTTGTGTATCCAGTCTTCAGATCAAGCAAGAGAGCAACAACCTTCAAATCGCCACAAAGCTGCCACTGATGTTGGTCATAGTTTATGCACCTCAAAAGTTATTTCATGTTGTCATAGGTTTCCTTCATATGGACTGCATGACCAACTGGAATTGATGGCAAAACATTGCCATTATGCAGCAAAACAGCTTTAAGACTCGTCTTCGATGAATCAATGAAGAATCTCCACTCATCTGGATCATGAACGATGTTGAGGGCTGCCATCACACCATCGATGTTGTTGCAGGCTACAAGATCACCTTCCATGAAGAAGAATGGGACAAGATCTTTTTGACGGTCACGGAACATGGAAACCCTAACATCACCTGCCAGGAGATTCCACTGCTATAGTCTGGAGCCCAACAGCTCTGCCTTACTCTTGGGTAGTTCCAAATCCCTGACAAGGTCATTCAGTTCAGCTTGTCTTATGAGGTGTGGTTCAGAGGAGGAGGATGGGAGAAAATGTGGGTCCTGTGACATTGATGGTTCAGGACCAGAAGTTTCATCCTCTTCCTCTTTCTCGTCTGACTCAAGTGAGAATGATTCTGGTGCATCAGGAACCAGCAGTCCTTCTCCGTGGGGTAGTGGGCATATAGCTGGTGGAATGTTTGGATAATGCACAGTCCACTTTTTCTTCTTTGACACACCTTCCCCAACTGGAGGCACCATGCAGAAGTAACAATTGCTGGTATGATCTGTTGGCTCTCTCCAAATCATTGGCACTGCAAAAGGCATAGATTTCCTTTTCCTGTTCAACCACTGGCGAAGATTTGTTGCACAAGTGTTGCAGCATATGTGTGGGGCCCACCTCTTGTCCTGATCTCCAATTTTGCAGCCAAAATAAAGGTGATAGGCTTTCTTAACCATGGTGGTTATACTGCACTTTTGCGATGCAAAAGTCACTTCACCACAAACATAGCAGAAGTTATCTGCACTGTTCACACAAATACGAGGCATCTCTGCTCACTTTGGCTAAACAGAAATGTGTCCCTTTGCAAAATCAAACACTGACAAATAAGAGAGCACGACACTGTATGATATCTAGAGCTGATATAGGGCAATTTGTTCAGCAGAGTGATGTAAGCTTCGTTATGATTGCATCATTCATGACTTCTAGGAATAACATGATGCAATTCATATCATCTATGATGCAATACCAGCTTCAGATTGCATCATTCATTGTTTTGCCTAAAAAGCAAGTACTGTCCAAACCCAGTCATAGATTTATTCATAGATCCAGTCAAAGATGTATTTTAGTTATTTCTGGTTTAAATTGAGATCCCTTCCCTTTATAACTCACTTATCCTCCGCCATTCCGATGTCAAGGGTCGTATATACTGACCCAATAGCATATCTCGAAAACTAGAGCCAATCAACAATTTTAAGCATCAGTTTCGTTCTCAGTGACCCAGAATTAGTAAAGTTTGACTACATTTATTTCAGAAGCATTTTGGCTGTAGAGCAGTGTAACTGCTCTTTGGATTTTCCAGTTAATTGTGCACACACCTTATAGTAGCTTCATCTAGGCTATATTTCCATAGTTTGTTTGTGAGAAGTATTTCACAAACTTGAGACAGTATCAAAAGCCTTACTAAAGTCAAGATATACCACATCTCCAGCTTCCTCCCTATCCACAAGGCTTGTTAGCCTGTCAAAGAAAGCTCTTAGGTTAGTTTTACACAATTTGTTCTTGACATTTTCACGTTGACTGCTAATTATTATCTTATTCTCTTATAGGCGTTCACAATCTGATTGCTTGATTATTCACTCCATTATCTTTCCAGGTACTGAAGTTAAGCTGGCTGGTCTATAATTCCTCGGGCTGTCCTCATTCCCCTTTTTATAGATTGGCACTATTTTTCCCCTTACCAGTCCTCTGGAATCTCTTCTATTTTCCATGAGTTTTTGAAGATAATTGCTAATGGCTCAGATACCTCCTGAGTCAGCTCCTTGAGTATTCTAGGATGTATTTCATCAGTCTCTGCTGACTTGAAGACATCTAACTTATCTCAGTAATTTTTTAACTTGTTCTTTCTCTATTTTAGCCTCAGACCCTACCTTATTTTCACTGGCATTCACTATATTAGAGGTCCAATCGCTATTAACCTTTGTGGTAAAAACTGAAACAAAAAAGTCATTTACCACTTCTGTCACTTACATATTTTCTATTATTATCTTCTCCATTCCCCTTCATTGAATAATGGGGCTACCCTGTCCTTGGTTTTCCTTTTGCTTCAAATGTACTTGTAAAATGTTTTCTTGTTGCCTATTATGTCTCTAGCTAGTTTAATCTAATTTGGTGCCTTGACCTTGCTAATTTTATCTCTACGTATGTGGTGTTTTTGGTATTAATCCTTTGTAATTTACCTAGTTTACACTTTTTGTAGAACTTTTTTGAGTTTTAGATCACTGAAGATCTCCTGGTTAAATCAGGGTGGTCTCTTGTTGTACTTAATGTAGTAGAAAGAGAGAACCTGAGATATGGAGCATGATCTAAAGCCTAAGGCATAAACAAAAGTCAAGTCCTGTTGAAATAAAGCCAAGTTAGCAAGAGTTGAGCTATAACAGGCCCTGTTACAAATGAGATGCCTGCTTGCAGGTTCACTATCCAATACATTAACTTGGCAAAAACGTGTCTGGCACTGCAAAAACATAAGCACTATGCACTTAGTATTCACATAAACACATCCCAGAAGAGTAGTATCAGAACATCCTGATATAAGATTATCCTGTAAACACACTCCTTGAAGAGGATACAAGAACACACAGACCCCTCTTAGCCTCACCTTATCTTTAACAGGGTAATGACTAACAATCTTTTGAGCAAACCAACATGTACAAGGTAAAGGGTGGTAGCTAACTACATCAAAAGGACAATATGTAACTTGTTTGTATCAGTGTATTAAAAAAAAGGTCACAGAGGAGGTGTCTCCACCTTCTGAAATAAAAAATGGTCTCCAATACATTCCAAGAGCATGTTAGATAATCTGTGCCCCGCTGTGTTATTCTCCCAACAAATGTCTGGGTAGTTGAAGTGCACCATCACCACCAAGTCCTGTGCTTTGGATGATTTGTTTTAAAAAAGGACTCATCCACCTCTTCTTCCTGGTTAGGTGCATATAATAGACCCCTGTCATGACTTGTTTTTACCCAGAGACTTTCAACAAGTCTGTCTCCTATGTCCATCTCAACCCCAGTCCTAGTTTGATATACATCTTTGATATACAAGGCAACACTTCCTCCCTATTTTCACTGCCTGTCCTTCATGAGAAAGCTGTACCCTTATATACCAATATTCCAGTCATGCATATTATCCCATCAAGTCAGTCTGTGGTGCCACCTACGTCATAGTTGTGTTTATTCACTAGTATTTCTAGTTCTTCCTGTTTATTCCCCTTACTTCTTGTATTAACATACAGACTTCTAAGATACTGATTTGATTTCACCTCTGTATTCCCACTTGTCTCTCCTTGTTCCTGCTAAAATTGCCCATGCTCCCCCACCTGCCCCAGATTCCAACCGTAATGGCAACAGACATACTTTTTCATTCTCCCCTTTTCTTTATTCTTTCTAGATATCCCTCTAGTGTCCCAAAATGTGTATTTATGACTTATTAGCAATATTAAAATGACATTGTACTAAAATGTCATCTGACTGCTATGTGTTGACCTAACATCATGAGATGGTAAGGAAAGAATGTTTATTATCTGGAAAACATAGGGCCTAATTCTGAGTAGTATTTCACTCCATGAGTGTGATCATTAATTTCAATTACATTCTTCAAAAAGAGCCAGATTCTAATACCCCTAAGCATATTGAAATGAGCCTTACGCCATGATTAGTTCCAATGGCGACAACAAAGAATCAGGCCCTAGGAAGGTGTGACTGATCTGGATTGGCTGATGGTTCAGGCTGCTACTTATTTTTTCTAGATTATTTCTTTTATCGCTACTGACTCCATGGAGCCCCGTTAACTCTGTCACAGGGGTCTGCTTGTGTGGAGTCAGTGGCAGGATCCTGTCCTTAGTTTGTTAATTTACATTTTATAGAGTGTGGATCACTGCAATAAGCATTGGAATATTTAATATATTTTTAAAAGACTGTGAATGAGAGCTACTTTTATCAAGATATGGAAGAAAACAAAAGCTTTAATAATTGCATAAATTTTATAGAATTGTGAAAGAAGAAAAGATCACTTAAGAGGAACTTACATATGTCTAAATAAACAGAAAACATATCTTGTGATTGTCAAGTTAAAATATTCTCTGATCTTTTTAAGAACAGGAAATACTGATGAGGAATTTATTGGCTAGTTAGCTTAGTGATGGAAAAAAATATTGGAAATGATTTGTGGTGGAAAAAATATAATGGATGAGAGTGGGTTAAATGGATGAATCAACATCCATTCAGAAAAAAGGATACTGTCAATTTGCTGGTGATATGAAATGAGTTTAAGATCAAACAATCCAAATGACATTGGAAGAATTCAATAGGATTTGTACAGATTAAGGAGCTAGGATATGAGAGAGAGAGAAATATATGTTACAAATATAACAAATGGGAATACATGACATTGATACATTTTGTTACTTTGGGTCTAAATAGTGTAACTTGTAAAATTTCATATTCCCTTAGTCTATTTTTTCTAATAAACTTTATATTGCTTTACACTGTCTTCATCTCATCTAATTTATGTGCATAATAATTACCTCACAGACACAGTCCAGTTTGTTTCATAATTTAACATGTTTATTGGTAAATGTACATGCCTGTGAAATTCATGTGACCTTATATGAAATTAATTACCCTGGGGGAAATACAGTCTCCACCCCAACCTATACCTAGGCACCTAACACCAAAAAGGCTGCTGTCCAGTGAAGATCTACTGCTGAGGGAGAATGAGGAATACATGGATTCCACCTCTCCTGTTCATGTGAGCCTAATCAACTCCAGTGAGCAATGAGTGCTGTGATAGGATGGCTAGTGATTTGCAATTCCATGGACCAATTTCCACATTATCTCATTCTTCCCTCAGCCGTGGATCAGTGTATAACATTTGTGGGGACTATTGCAGGTTTTACAAAAGCTCTGCTGTTACTCTTCTGTAGTCTGGGGAGGATTCCATATCCATGATCAAAATGGAAACCCTTCCATCCTCCCCCTCCCCGCACTTCCTTCAATGCCAAGGCCATTTCCTTGGGTTTGGCAGAGGGAGAGGGATCAGCATTTGTTCTTTGTTCATTACATGATCATAGGTGTCTAATGCTTTCCGTTTTTGATCTGAGTAAATTATATTGTTTGAAATCATTACGTTATTTTGCAAGGCAGAATCTCTAATCACGGTGTTACAATTGTCCATGTAATTGCCTGGGATACTTACCAAGTAATTGCAGAGTAATTATCTAATTGTTTTATCTTCCAAACCAGAGTGAAACTGGGATCTAATAATTGCAAGTTACATGTCACAAGAAAATAAGGACTAGCAGTTCAGGCTCTGGTCCTGCAAACACAAACACTAACACTTAACTTTAAGCATGTGAGTAACCCCAATGAAGTCAATGGAAGTACTCATATGTTTAGCTAAGCACATGCATACGTGTTTACAATATCATAATCTTACAAGTTGGGAACCAACCCGATCTGGAAAAAAATCAATCATTTTCTTTTTGTTATTGGCTAACAAATTCCCTGCTTTTGCTTTTCTTCCATATTGGCCTGTCTCCTCTCCCAAGCTATGAAATGCAAAACAAGGGCTGATTAGTTTTCTACATTCATGTTAGCAAAAAATAAAAACATTTTTCTTTTCTCCTACACCTCCTTGATCCTTCCTCATTCACTAGCCCGTTGTGAGTGCAGGACTGGAAGAGATAATGATTCATAAGCAGAGCTAATGAGAACTACATTTCATATTTAAAATTCTTGAATTAGGGGCTTCCTGAGTTCATGAAAAGCCTTCAGATGAGGATTATTGGAAGACAGTGACCTGGCTAGGGCACTGACAATAAGGAATTAGGGTATGTAATATTTTCTAATCTATGCAGATATGCACTGAAAAGATGGATTAACCTTGAGTCAGTCACTGTGGAAAATATGATTCTATGGATAAAAGTTTAAATATCATGGGCTCTAACTGCAGGAATAGGGATGGTGGGGAGGGGCTGAGAGGAGTTAAATGATATATTTAGTTTAAGCGCATAGTCTAGTCTGAAATCCTGTCTTTTTAAACAGAGAGCAAGAAGTGAGCAGCTATGCAGTTTCAGCAGAGTAGTATTCCCTAGGGAATATGTCTTTAGGTTGTGTGCCATTTTGTGGAGTTGACTGTGCATCAGATCCCCAGGCCACACCCTGCTCCTCTGTGCTTTCTGGGCATAAGGTATTCTGGGAAAGTGCTGTTCCTGTATAACACCTGCAAGAGAATCCCAAGAGTCTTCCATACTCCCCCTGACATCTAGAAGTGGAGGCTCCCAAGTTGTATTGCTGGTTGCTCATCCATCTTTCATCTTGTTGGGGAAGTAGGTGCTTGAGACTGTGGCCCACACACCCTGAATGTCTCCTTTTCCTAGGGAAGGGAGAACTCTATAATTTTTCCCAAAATCTACTTCCCCTCACACCTAATATTTGTTTCACTAAGCTACAGGAACCTATCAGTGTGGGGGTTTAATGTGTGTTATGGCTTGTTAGCAAGCTTGAAGGAGGAAAAAGAAAAGACATGGAACTGCTTTGGGTGTTTAGGATTTGGGCTGTGACTAGGAGGTAAGTCATGGAGTTGTGATTCAGTCTTGCTGAGTGGCTCTGAGGAGATAGTAACCAGAGGAGAGAAACTGGGACTTGCTGTAAAGGAGGTGGAGCTATGGGAAAGGAATTTGGTCTGGAGTATATGAGAATATGCTGAGAGGCCAAGAGAGTGTTTGATGAAGATCGTGGCACTATTTGAACCTGTAGTGTTCGGTAATTGAAATGCTGGGGTGCCAACTGTGCCAACTGGCAGAGGGCCAGGGTGCATAAGAGTTGCAGGGATTCCCTGAATCTGGTATGGACATTAGTCATTAAGAGTGTCATATAAGGTCCCTACTGAAAATCTGTGTCACCCTAGTCGTCATAATCTTTGCTAAATGTACGTGTAGCTAATATGTAAGGAGACGTGTATATGGGGATGTGCACACTCTGGTAATTATGTACTTAAAGCCTTGCAGTTAAAGGCAGGTCACCCAGAGTTGGTGTGCCTTAAGACAGGTTCCCCTAGACAGGAATTAGGAGACCGTCATCTCATTTATTGAGTGATGCGTGTCTTATAATACAAGTCCATTTGCATACCGAATTAAATGTTCATGAAGAGCTTGCAGAGACTTCACAAGAAGAAATTAACAGGAAGAGATGAACAGAAGTTTTTATAAACACCTGTCTTAAACAAACCTCAGCATCAGATTGACAGAAAAAAATTACAAATGAGGGTCTTTGGAGGATGACAAAACAGAAATTGATAGGAGAAAAAAATATGGAATGAAAATGGGGGTGGCCAGAATGCACAGAGAGGAAAGAACCAAACAACATAACAAGACTGTTGTGGACTGGAATCCCCAGGGCAAGAAGTGATGAGGTAGACCAAAAACAATTTGAAAATACCCAACAGAAGCAAAACTAAAAGCTGTCAAAATTACATGGGAAGAAGCTAAGTCTTCAGCAAGAGCCTGCCAAGAGGCAAGGCGATGAAGGCTCAATGTTCTGCATGGACTAAAAAGACATAAGTCAAATAGTAAAGTCCATAATTATTGTAATTTTAGTGTGAGATTTCATTTGTGCTCAGCTATGAAGAATAGGATGCTACAAATAATGCCTCACCTACAAAACATCCTATTTATGGCCAGTTAAAAGTCTGGATTTTTTCCACAATATTATACCATTCTATGAGGTTCCAAGAATACTTGGGATATATTCCAGTTACTTTTGATGAATCTCCTTTCTGACCTTTGTGTTTGTCACCTATGGCTTCTGTTTTGTCAAAGTAACACTCAGGCCTCTGGTCTCCCATTGTGAGAAGGTTTTAATTTTACAGCTGAAATTGGTGTAGTAGAGTGGATGCTTTTATAAATAGTTATTCTGATTTTTCTGAAGGAGTTGTATGAATGATTTATTTATCAATTAGTCTATGAGGAGTCTATTGCCTATAAGATTCAGGACCAGTGGAAAAGTCACTGTGAGTGTTCATAACTTGAGCCCTGATCATGTACTGTGTTCCATGCATGGACAGACCTCTGCACCGTTGTATAGTAAGCTAACATCCCCATTACATAGATGTAGAAACTGAGGCACAGAAAGGACACATGAAGTCTGTAGCTGGCTGGAATAGAACACAGATTTCTAGATATTTTTTCAGTGCAGTATCTTAGCCACATGATCATCTATTCTTTCTCGTAGAGAAGATTAACCTATGTGCTGTAGCATGATATTTGAGTAACTTTATAAGATTATGTAGCTTGGAAGATTACGTAGCTTGGAAGTATGCTGAAATGATCAAATCCATTTTAAGACTCTAGCTGCAGTTAGTTTTGATGACCTTCAAGGTCCCTTCCCAGTTTTCATAAGTATTTACTAATGTTTCCATGTCAGTTACATTTTGAAATAGTTTGGACTAACTTTAAGTTTTCCCTGATGAAATAATATGCTGAAAGCCAGCAGCAAAAACAAACAGAACCAATCCCTGATTTTCCTGGATCTTTTATTCAGAACTGGCCATCTCTTTACATTTTCCTGTCATTTTTGTTTTGGAACTTTTCAGCGCCACTTACTAGTTAAAATAAGGAAGCATGTTAAAACAAAGTTGTGCCATAACTTGATATGAGTCCACAAAACCCTGCTGCAATGGTGTTAGAAAAACAATTTTTAAAATAGGTTCCTAGGATTTTAAAATATGATTACATAACCCACATGGTTCACTCCTTATTTGTGTCAGCTTTGGGACTGGAGTTCATAAAGATGCTCAAGGGAATAATTTGCCTGTGAAATCCCTAGTGCTGACTAGAATGGAAAAAGGGTGGATAACTTTAGTATAACCTGTCATGTTACCATAGGGAGCAATCCTGCATTGGCAGACAAATGGACTAGATGACCTAATAGGTATTTTTCGCTATAATTTCAGTGTAGTTTATATTGATTATCCAGTCCACTGTTTTCTAAGCTGAGTTGTAGGTGGTTTTACCCTTCAAGTTTGTAAGAGTTCTGTCAAAAAACAAACATTGAAAGTGTTTTTCTGAAGGAAAATTTCTCTCTATGGAGTAAGTGATGTCTATAGTTTGTCTTTGGGGAGTGTTACAGGCTGTTTGATGGCAACTGGATGTATTAAGGAAAAGGAATTTGTACCAAGGAAAAGGAATTTGCACCACCTGTGTTGTTTCTGTTGGAAAAAAGTTTCCTTTCTCCAGAATCCAAAAATCCAAACATGTCACCTGGGATTCCCTTTTTTTTTTTTTTAAGTCATGTTTAGCAGTTCAGGGTTTGTTTCCTAAGTCGCAAAATTCTAACAAGCGTTTCTACAAACTTTTTCTAGTTCTGATCCTTCTCTGCCCATTTACCCGCCACTCCTACCCACACCCCACACACGCACCCCAACTTCATGGTATCCTTTTGCATTTTATTTTTCCCTGTCAGTGTTTGCACTAAATATCATCTGGGTCATGACACAGAGTTGAAAACATGGGCATATGGACATGGGAATACTGAGTACCATCTGCTTAGTGGAAAAGGAGAAGTACCCTAGCCTTGCTTGTCTCCACAACCCTGAGACAAAGGTAAGGGAAGACCCAATGCAAACTCTGGGTCTCTCGCTAGCCCTGTGGCAGGTATTGTGTAGGCCCCTTTGTTGTCTCCGTTCCTTTCTTAGCCCTATGTTGGGGACGGGGAGTGGCATCTGTGGTGTTGATTTGCCAGTCCTGGAGAGGGGTTGGGGAGATGGTTCTTATCATTATATTGCATCTTGTGCATTCCCTTGGTCTGTTTGCTTAGACAAAGCATAAGAAAACAAGCTGTGAACCTTGTGAAAAATAAATATGTTTTGCAAAACATGTGTTGGGTTGGAGGTGTTTGAAAGTGCTATGGGGAGCAATATTAAAGCAAAATGTTTTTAAAATGTGATATTGTGATGCTGACGTTTATTGATCATTGTAGTTAGCCCCTGAAATTGCTGTACAAAGATTAACTAAATAACCATCATCATAGTAGCTCAATGAGGTACATTGGTTGGTAAATATTATTCCTATTGTACAAATGAAGAAAACTGAAGCAAAACACTTGTCTTGTGCAAGTTTACTGAGGAAGCCTATGGCAGAGCAGAGATTAGAGTTGAGTTCCAGACTAGCAGCACCGTGCTTCACTACTAGTCCACACTGCCTCTGTAAATGAGGTAAGGAAGCATATTTGCCTTGCCTTCTCAAACTCCCTGCAGTGTCTCTGCTAGGTTTATATTCATTTTTTTCTAGGAGACTAAGATGCCTGCTGGCTGTTCACCTTGATAATCAGCCAGAGTTTCCTGCGGGGATGGGGGAAAACACTGACAAGCTTAAACTCTCAGCAGATGTGGAGCCTCTGGCTATTGGAGGCAGAGTTTTAACTCCTGGCTTGCCTAGTGCCATACAGAATTCATCTGCTCTGTCACAGGGGACTGGATCAGCTTTTTCTTCTGATTAGAATTCTCTTCTGTGCCTTTTCAGCAGATAGATAGATAAATATAGGGTCTATCTCCCCTGGGTGTGAGGGAAATAAGAACCTACCCAATGTACCATGCAACACTCACACTGAACCTGAACTTAGCCAATTTTTAGTTGAGATAACTTGACTTGAAAATGATGTTTCTTCTTCATGTACTTCAATGTTCTTCTTCGATTTAGATGTGAACATGTATTACACTTAGGTGTGTGCATGCCCAGTGTGCTGGAGCGTTTTACCTAGCAATACCCGTAAAGTGGTGGCACTCTCTCCTCATGGCTGTGATCTCTCCCAGGCTATATGAGGTGCCACCACCCTGACCCTCCCTGCCCTCAGTTCTTCATCACTGCCCTGTGCTGGAATCGGCGCTCTGTGTGGTTTTAGTCTCACAACCCCACATTTCTGAAAGGGCTTCTCTGTTTGCGTTCTCTGGTCCGTGAACTGGTTCTTTTTTGGAACTTAAATATGGTTCTGGCTGCTCTAATGGGCCCTAATTCAAGCCCCTTGTGTCCTGTCCACTGCCCCTCCGGTGTCATAAAACTGTTTTCCTGATACATCTCACATCTGCAAAGAATGACTTGCAGGTCTTCGCAGCCCTGTGTGAATTGCAGGCCCTTTTGGCTGAGTCGCCTTGCACTCAGTTCTCCATGGAAAAGGTGATGCTACAACTGCATCCAAAGAATTTGTCCAGCATGGGGTTTCAGATTCATGTGAGTCATGCAGAGTATATACCTAAGCTGCACTTTTCCCCAGAGGAACAGCATCTCCATACCCTGGATGTCCGGCAATGTCTAGCATTTTATCTAGACAGGACTAAACTGGGTTGAGCTTCACCTTGCCTATTCGTGTCACATGCAGACTGTGTGAAAAGGCAAGCAGTCTCTGTACATATCGTCTCTAGATAGATAACATCCTATAGCAAGGCTGTGTATGAGACCGCTTTGGCTAAGCGTCCTCAGTGGATATGGGCTCACTCCACAAGAGTGCAAATGACATCGATAGCATTTCTCAGTGACATTTCCAAACTGGACATTTGCAGAGCAGCCACGTGATCATCCATCCATCCACTTATGGACTATTATTCTATTACCGCATCTTCGAGAATGGACACAAGCCTCAGCAGGGCAGTCCTGCAATCCCTATCACAGTAGACTCCGAGCCCCACCTCCAGATTGGTATACTGCTCATGTGTCACCTAAGTGGAATACCCATCTGCATCTCCTTGAAAAAACAGTTACTTACCTTAATTGTGGTTCTTTGAGATGTGATACAAATGTGTGTTCCATGACCTGCCTTCCATCTTTGCTACACTGGAGTCTCCTCTCAGGGGGATTCAGTGTGAAAGAAATTAAGGTGATTGGGGCTGCGCCATCTCACGTAGCCAGAAGAGGGGTCATAGTCATGAGTAAGGCAAACAGTAAAGCCCCTGTCTATGGCTTTTACTATAAATACCCATTACTAAATCTCTGCTCCTGGGGCCCACCACTCTGGGAGGGCCCTGCTCCAGCAGTGGGGGCTGACTGCCCCCCGCAGCCTGCTGCTCCAAGGCCCCGGGGGGCCTCTCTCCCAACAGCTGCAGGGTGGCCACCTTGGGACTGCTGCTGCTTTTGGGTAGTCACTGAGGTTGCTCCAGGGACCAATGCTGGGACACTCGCCTAGGGGCTACTACCCAAGACTGCTGCTGCTCAAATGGTTCCCAGAACCAGCCACACCAGCTGCTGCTCAGACACTCCCCATGGCCAGCTGCCAAGGGGTGGTCCAGCAGCAGATGGCTGCAGGATGCCGAGAGCAACTGGCCCCAATTCCAGCTGCTGGGGGTGGGGGTTGGTGTCAGCTGCACCGGTTGCTGCAGCTACTGAAGTCACAGAGGTCTCGGAAAGTCATGAAATCCCTGACTTCCATGACCTCCATGAGAGAATTGCAGCCTTAGCCATGAGGCATGAGTGCCGCCCCTCTACAGGTCCTGTTAGGCAAAAGTCTCTGGCTCCGATGTGCTGGGCACACACAAGTGGAATACAGGTATGCATCTCATCTTGAAGAACCACAGTTACAATAAGTAATCATTTCTTTCTGGGTCTGAGTTACCTCCTACTTCCTCAGAAATCAATGGACTTACAGCATTGCAAAACAAGTTTGAGATCAGAATCAGGCCCTTTGTTTCTAGTTGGAAACAGAAATGTTGAGGAGGGTGGAAGCGGCCCATGAACAGCCTGAGAAGACAATGGTCATTATAATTTACTTATGTGCTTATGATAATGCTCACATTGTGGTAGGCTCTTTCCAGATGCTTAAGGAGGGATAGTCCCTGCATCTGCCCCAAGGAGCTTGCAATCTAAGGACAAAAGCTGTGGAAGCTCTTTTTTCATGTTTTACAAGCTTACTTGATGTTTTGAGGATTTGGATAAAGTTTGAATTAGAGATGGACCAAAGCAAACACCCCAGGTCAGGATATTCCTGTACATTTGAGAAAGTTCTGATGAGAATCCTATACAAATCCAAACTTTGTAGCTAGAACCTACCTCTACAACAGGCCAAGAGAGAGCCCTAAATTTGACCTATTTGACCAGGGCATGATCACAACAAGTGTTTTGGGTCCACCTCCAATACTGATGTTTATCTAAATTTAACTTCAGAACCTTTTGAGATTTGCCCATTACTAGAATCGATGATCTACACATTCCCATGGAAATCTACATATAGGTCTGTTACTATTTTGGTATCAGAAACCAGATTGGCTTGGATTTTTGATGAGGGAAACTCCTTTTATTCCCCTCTAACACAGTTATCTTTTCCTCAGGCAGAATGTCTGGATAATGCATTGACCCATGAAACCCAGGCCATGTCTTTACTACTAATTTATGTTGACCAAATGTACATCAGCATGCAGCCACCACAGTTATTAAATCATTTGTGTGTGAACACACTTGGCTCCTTTTTTTTGGCAGTGGGTGTCCTCACCAGGAAAACTTATTCTGATTTGTATTGTCAGTGTGGGGCATTGTGGGACGACTCATGAAAGCCAGGAACGGTCAACCTAAGCAATCTAGTATCTACACTGACAATGTGTCAACCTAATTACACGGAGCATGACTCTACACCCCTTGGGTACTACACAGGCACGGAGAGCCACTTCTGTCAGCGGGAGCCAAATTTAAGTGAAGACACTTCCACAGCTAGGTTGATGCAAGGCAGCTTGAGTTGACTTAACCCCATAGAATAGACCATGCCTCAATTTCTGCCTCCCTCCTCCCTGTGCCACCCTTATCAAAGGTCTCTTAATTGCTGTTGCTTACATAGGAGCAAATTGCCTTGTACTCCTGTTAAACATTTATTCATATAAAACAACAGGGCTACATCCTCAACTAGTTTAACTCAGTGTAGCTTCTCTGATACCAGTGGAGCTGTGCTGTTTTACACCAGCTGAAGATCTGGCCCACACTTTGTAGGAGATTGTGAATATTTGCCACGTTTGAAATGAGGCTGAAGAAAGGAAAATACAATCTTTACTGAACTGCATTTTAATTTAGGACATAATTGAGGAACTGATTCTCATCAATAATTTAAATTGCAATTTGTTTCCACAAATGAAGTGGAACGCGAATACCAAGTCTTCATCAGGGCTTCATGGTCTCAGTGAGCTAACACATGAGAAAAACCCCTCAGTGAAGTGAGGTGTGTATGTTTTATAGTAAAGAAAGCTAATCTGTGCTTCTTGTCTACCAAGGCAGCTGCCGACTGAACCTGTGGTTTCAAATCTGCAGTTTTTACACTTGACTCTCTGTTGAAACCAAGCATTTTAACTGTCTGCACTGACCACCTACAGAATTTTAAAATGTTTAACGTAACACCGTTAAATAATTTTTATAGCTTGAAGTGGGTTTTTTTACTATCTGTATCAACAGTTTGCAGATATTTCTCTCCCTATCCATTTTGTTCTTTTCTATTTACCAAGCCATTGATTTTAGTCCTCCCTATGTTTCTTAATAAGGGTTTTGCCAGTATTTCTTTCTTTACTTCTTTGTGGACCATTGTGATTGATAGTTGGGAAGAATATTCAAGGTTGTGAAATTTACTATGGAAAAAGCAATCTAATACAAAATAATAAATTCTGGAGTTGAAAAATAATCAGTGATAAAAAACCCACTTATTTTTAGATTATTTTTTTCTCCTGAATGGTGTTTGAATTTAGCTATCGGATCAAGGGGTGCCAATTTTCATTTAGCCTGAACTCCCTTTAGCAAAGCTTATCTCCCATATGTGTACATCTGTTTACATGTAGAGCTCCAACAGCGTACATGGCACTTTACAGATAAATAACACACAAGGCTTCTTGATCCTGCTTTGGGCGCAGCAGTGTAAGGGGACCACAAGAGCCCCTAGGAAATTCTCCTGTCACAGGCACAGTTTGTGGTTTTATGTTGCCCTTCCTTGAATCCACTGGCATGCCGGTAGTGCAGCTGGGGCAGGAAGGCAGTGGATGAGTTCTAGCAAGGCTCTTAAGAGCAATCCATAGGAGCTATGGAGAAGCTACCATAAGCAGCAGCACTGGGGGTCATTCTAGCTGCCTGAAAAGGGAACGAGCCATATAACATAATAATTATTTTCCATTTCTAGTATGATTCTGTGCTTTGATTTATTGGGTCACAGCCTTGGCAGGCCATGACACAATACCAGTAATGGTCGTGGTTGTGAGTTTCACAATGAGGAGTGTAGTCATACAGGGAGAGTTCGATTTATATTCATGTTCAGAAGAGGAATGCTAAGAAAACCAACTGAAAATGAACTGATTCCCATTATTTTCTGAAACTATTTGCCTTAACGTAACTTATAATTTATCAGTTATTGTAATCTGATTGCATTACCTCTGACTACAGAAGTTACTGTCACTTAGTTTAACAAACCTCGTAATTCTTTGCTAGTTAATTCTTATGTGAAGTCAGCAGAAGGCACATTAGATGAAGGCTTGTGTTTATATAGCTATAATATTTTCTATATATTTTCTGGAGGTAGGCAGGGAGGATGCAGGGGGCACGGAGAGCTTAGCGGCTGCAGGAAATTAAGTCGGGGAGAGAAGGGGCATGGGGAGCTTGGCTGGCCACAGAAAATAACCCCGCGGGTCACGTGTTTGAGACCCCTGCCTTAGGTGAACTACTCCATCACCTAACAAATCTGAGCCTCATACTCAGCCTCAGTGTTACACATACAACGATACAAAAGTATAGTAAAAAATATTTTTCATGGTGCATCGAGTCGTAGTGTTGACGCACGTTATACTCCTTGGGAACAGCAATCGTTTGCTGACAAATAAGGCATTGAATTTTATCTTTTACTTCTGTGAAAAAATATAAATTCTCCCATTTGTCTTGGAAAACTCTTTTCTTCCATGAATGTTCTTTTCTTTTGATGAAGTCATTTCCAAGCAGTTTTAATAAAATATATTCACTTAATAATGCACCTCACTCAAAGGACCAAGCAGGAACTTAGATTTACTTCTATTAAAGCACCCTCCTGGACTGGGCTGCACTCACACTCCACTCTTGCTCCACCTCTTCCAACCCATTCCCTGTCCCCTTCAAACCCCTTCCATAAAGTTCCCACCCCAACTCTGCCCCCTCCCCGCCTCTAGTCCAACCCCTTCCCCAAATCCCCGCCCCTTTCTCCCCCTCCTCCCCTGTGCACGAGGCTTCCCACTTCTGGTCCCTCCCTCCCAGAAACTGCTAAGCTGCCAGAGAATTGCCGGTGGTAAGCAGAGCAGCGGGAAGCAGTGCGTGAGTGAGAAGCATGTGGGGGAGCAGGGGACCGCGGGGAGCTTGGCAGGGGGGCACAGGGAGCTTGGGGGAGGGGAGGGGGCCACGGGAAGCTTGGTGGGGGGATGGGGGCTGCGAGGAGCTTGGCGGGGGGATGGGGGGGGGCCTCGGGGAGCTTGGCTTGGGGCCACAGGGGAGCTTGGTGGAGGTTGGGGAGAGCATTGCAGGCCGCACGGAAGGGCTTGGCAGGCCGCATGTTTGAGACCCCGACTTAAATAAAGAGAGAAGTAGTAACCTAGGAGATCCCTTTTATCTCTAACAACTAGAGTATTATTATAGGGGTACCTCTTTTTCAAACTTACCAGGGAATATATACGCATCCAGTACAGTAGTGTAATGGAGCACAGACTCACCACTGCGGCACCTTCTGCCAGTTGCTCTGGGAATTAGCCCTGTCCTAGCCATGGAGTGCCCTCTGCAAGTGGTGTCCTGCCCATTGCCCGCTCATCTGTGCTGTCTGGGACCCACATCGCTCTCTGGCTCCCAGCCTCTTCTGGACACAGCCCTCCAGCTGCGCTCCTGTTCTATTCCACCCCTTTTCAGGGGTAACAGCCATCCTCAGTCTGCACCTGCCTTTGTGACCACCTGCTGCCCCAGTGTCTAGTCCTTTGCCTCAGAAACAAGCACCGTCCATTGCTCACCCTTCTCCATAGTAACGTGCAGTGAAAGCGGGGAGCGGTCCTGGCTCATGGACCCTCTGGCTGCAGCCATGTCCTGCCCTCTTTCTCTGCCCTCTACTGCTCATGCTCCCTGGGCCATTCCCCTTTGGCCCTTGCACCTCTCAGCCCTTTCTTTCAGGGGCCTCAACCTGGAAGGTATCAGGCTGGAACTTTCCCTTTGCTCCCCTGAGCCTGCCCAGCGCTGCTGTATGTAAGGTGCTATCCCTGGGAGCCAGTCCTCCTCCCTTGCTTGTCAGGGAGAGACACCTGTCTATTCTGGTTTGCAGCCTTTATATAGGGCCCAACCTGGCCCTGTTTGGCTGCCTTTCTGCCCTTCTCTGATTGTAGTGGGGCAACTGTATTTTAATTATACTGCATTATTAAGCAGTATATGGAGCTGAAGTCTGCTGATTTATTTTTCTCCTACAGGTTTCTCCTATTATTTCCCTCCAGTCACTGCTTCCCTTGTAGCCTGAGTTCCTGAAGTAGAACTGGCTGAAAAATGAAAGCAAGTTACAGGAAAAAGTTCAAAATTGTTTTTATTTTGAATGGTTCAAGATGGCCCCATTGTTCTTTTATTAATATGATTGAAGTTTTTACATGAATTGCATATGAATTGCATAAAAGCAGCATATGTCAGAACACATGACATGCTGCTTTTTGTAGTGTATACGTGTGCCCACTTCAGGGTCAGTAAGTCTTTCTCCAGGTACATGAGAGAATATGACCTGATAGTTATAAATTGCTACTCTTACTTGATAAAAGTTGGTGTTATTTTATCACCACAAAGCACTGGTATACTGGCAAATACTGTAATTCATCCAAAAAAATAAGAGAGATAATGTTAGAAAATAAATTAAATTACCATGACTAATATGCACAGCCTTGAATGGGGGCCAGTGCAGAAAGACCATGTACTCCGGGTACTTCAGGGAGGGATTGTGCCTCCCTGAGCTTCTCAGTGAACAGGATAACTAAAGTATTTTGCAGCCAGCTACACCTGGCCCTTTCAAAGGATTGGTGTCAAGGAAGGGGGAGAATTATGGCCCTGGCTCTCTTACTGCAGTGTGTTTCTCCAGGGACATGTTAAGGAAATGGTCTTCATGCCTTCCCAGAGGTGATTGTCTCTTGCTCTTCACAGGATATAAAAAGAGAGGGAAATGCTCCTTGTGTCCTCCCGCTATCGTCCTAGTTTCTGAAGCAAAAGCCAGCGAGAATCTACTCCTATGTAAATTACACAGGAGCTTTTGCCATTTAGTCAACATTTTAATGACAAAGGCTTTGTAGCAATTATGTAATTCCCATTCCCTTAGTAGGTATTTATATTGTATTAGTTTAGCTTGGTGTGCACTTAAAATTTAGGTTGACACAGCCGTGGCACTCACTCCACCCACCGAGAGCCATGTTGGCTTCACCAGATGCAGCTGGATCAATGGCAGTATGCTTTAGTCCACCTAGCTACAATCATTCAGAAAGAGAATATGTCCGTAAGCTTTGTGCATATTACAGGATTATGTTGGCATAGCTATGTCACTATAGTCCCCAGTGGAGACATGGCCTTTGTGTGCTTAATATTTGATATTCCTAAATTTTATGGTCCAAATTACCAAACTGTTCCCTTAACTTTAAATGGGATGAAACTAAACCACCAATAGCAATGGGAAATCAAAATGGGCTAAATTCAAAGTCTTTTTAATGGGTAATAGAAACATAACTATTTCATGAAAAATATTAATAAAAATATCTTTTAATGCAGGACCAGAATGGGTCTCTTGAGTGCAAGTATTTCATGTAAAAAATGTTCATGTAAAAAGATCAGTAAAAATATGTAGTCAAGCCTTTTTATGACTCAGCTTTGGTCAATTAAGTCTACATAGTATATGTAGTTTAGTTTAGAGATTAAAGGCCAGATCCTCTTTTCAGTTAAATCTGTGTCCCTTTGTTGGCCAATGAATTTACACTGGATGATCTGGCCCTAAACTCAAAATATGTTGTTTAAAATAGTAAATATAATCCCTCATTTAGAGCCATAAACTTATATGCATGAATACATATGTAGATTTTATTTTTATAGTGTTTGCTTTATACCCAGTAGACCATAAATGCTCAATAGCTCTTATGATAAAGGTTTCAAACTAGGGCATCTGATAAGTTGGTTCTGCAGAGAAGAGTGAGGACAGCAAAGTGCGCAGGAGGAGAAGAAAGATGGTGGGAAATATGGACAGGGCTTTCTCCATCTCTACTTCCGTTACCAGTTAGTAAGAATATCAGACCACAGTAGTCCTGAGGGAGGCTGGTTTTGCAGTGAAGGCACTGGTCTGGAACTCACTGGTCTGGAACTTGAGAGATCTCAGCATCTCCCAGCTCTGCCAATATGACCTTGGGTAAATGACTCACAAAAGGGATCATCCACCTCTGAGGTCAGTGCGCTAACTACAAGGCACTAGAATCATCTTCATTTATTCTCTGCCCCCATTAATATTGAATTATTCATATATATAATTAAAGTGGAACAACTTCAATAGGGAGGAGTGAGGGAAACCCAAATCAAGTATCCTTTAGCCCAGCATCTAGGACTATCACACAAGAGGTGGCAGATCCCTGTTCCACTCCTGTCTCATCAAGCAGTGGGGGCATTTGAACAGGGGGGTCTCCCAGTCCCAGGTGAGCTGCCTAACCATTAGGTTAAAGTTTTTAAGGAAGCTCCTCCCCCAGCCATCCCCTGACTGTTTTGATGGAGTTAGGTGGCCTTTGAGTTTGTGATTTAGGTGTCTGAACACGTATCTTTACCCTGGTTCATGAATCGCTCTTTGATTTGGGCTGGAGATAGGCTCCCAAGTGCTTAGGGTGAGGCTACAGTGTGCATGCCTAGAGGCAGAAACATTGTCACCTACGTAACTTTTGCCACAAACATTCTGGCTTTAAGTGAGTTCAGGCACCTACAAGGTTAGGCAACAGGAATTTTGTGGATTGCAGTGGTGCCTAATAGCAGGATTTAGGACCTAAGTACTTTTGTGGATCCCCCCTTAATCTCTCTGTATTAGGATGACCAGTCAACCTGGTTTGGCTTAGATGGTCCCTTTTTTAAGCTCTTTCTCAGCCATCGCAGCTTTCTTTTTTTTTTTCTTTCTTTTTTTTTTTCAAAAGTGGGCATTTGTCCTGTTTGATCTTGCTGACTTGATCAGTTTGTCTCTCTAGTCTATTTAGACTGGAAGTTCCTCAGGGTTGTCACTGTCTTTGAGAAACTTTTTTTTTCAGCTTGTTGATCATTGTAACCATTGCTGGTACAGTATCATGTTTGTTAGGAGTAATAATTCTTTGTCTCTATCTCCCTTTCTGCAAAAATAAATCATGATCCAGATAACTTCATATTATCAGAAAACTCTTACAACTCTTTGAAACGCTATAGGTGGACCTCTTCATGCATAATGATCATTGAACTTCAAGGGAAACATAGCAAAGCAAAACATGAAATGCTTTTCTAAACCTGTGCAGTACTGCATGATTACAGACTGTAGTCACTGGTTGAGTAGAAAAAATGCTATCACTGGTTTCTGAAGGAAATTCAGTTGGAATCTGTCCAGTCAGCAACATCATGCAAAAGCTCAAACCTTTCAAATCCCTAGTTGATATTACATGCTGACATACTATATAGACAGAGAATTTGACAGAGCTAATAAAGCTATTTAAATGAAAAATATTAAAATTACCCATATTCCCTTGGTTTAATGGTGTTCACTAAATTGGCATGCATAATTTATGCCATTATTGCTGTCAACCATCAATCAGATGTGAGACAGCAACATATAAACTAAATGACAGAATAAAGCATTTAGGAGTTTATTCAGAACAAGATCATCATGAACGATGGCATTGAACATTTTCATATTTTTTGTCAGTCTCTGAATGATGAACTGTATTATGGTCTATGGAATTTTATTTGTGGTGTTACTGTGTGAACCTCTTTGATAAACAATTTAGAAGACAGTAACTATAGTAAAAGAGACACACCAGGGGCAGGATTTGCAAAGAGACACCAGGGCAGGATTTGTACTACAAGTCAGTGTTTCAGTGTTACTATTCCCTTACCCACCCCCCAACATTTTTTTTCTTATAAGTTAAAATGTTAGTCTCCTGTTCAAATGTCAGTCATTTTACAGGGAAATGGAATCTTAAAATTTTACACATTCATGCCCTATGTGAATCCAATAAGAAATACACTGAGCAAACAAAATCCCAGCTACTAACTCATTGATTTAGAATAATAATTAAGATATTTTATACTATACAGTTAAGTCAAAAATTGCTTTTTTAAAAAAGCCCTGTCCTTCACACATCTGAACAGTGATCTGCATCCATTTTCATAGCTTGAAGGTGCTTTAGAATTCATAGTATTAATCAAAATGCCAGAACACGTTATAGAAGGATTAAAATGACCAAATCTCATTACACAGCGCTTCCTACACTGTGAGATTTGTTATGTTTACATTTCTAAATTGAGACTCCTCTAAACAACAAATATTATGTGATGTTGTAAATTTCTTTTACAGCGTGATTACAGTGAAATAAGAAAACCTATAACTGGAAACTAAGGAGAAACTTCTGAGTTATTTTTGCCTCACCACAGTGAATCATTGAATCATTTTAAATGTTCTGGGAAGGAAACAATCTGTCTTTAGTTTGATATTTCCTATGTAATATTCAAATATTGAAAGCATTTCAGAACAAGGAACTTCTCTAAGGTCTTTTTTCCCCTAGAGCTCCTAGACATAAATAATATATATACAAAAATATAAAGGGTGTTCAGAACAAATATAATCAGTGTAAATGTTAAAATAGTATAATGTGTATACATCTCTCTAGAGGAAAAACTGAAATTAAATATGTATACTAAAGTAAAGAAATATATTTGTACAATCAGTTAAAATTTCTACCATGGTATTCCCACATCTTTTGTCTTAAGACTAATGTGTTAGAACAGTGATTTCTAGAAGACAAATAACTATAAATCTTATAAGACATGAGAGAGAATGATAACAATAATAAACAAATTGTTGAAATGAAGGTTTTAAACAGGAAACGGAGCTAATACACTTTGTGTTAATTGGTAAACTTGAAACTAGAACTACATCCTTTTCCATTGATATTCTCATGATTTGTGAAACACACTGGACTGGAAGTGGCCAATACTCCATAAAATCATTTGAGTTAGAAGGACAGACATTGTTAACAAGGAGTTGCCTTCATATTATCAGAAAACTCTAACAACTCTTTGAAACACTATAGATGGATCTCTTCATGCATAATGATCATTAACCTACAAGGGAAACATAGTCCTGTGATAACCATACAAGTCTGTGCACCCACAACAGATGCAAAAGATAGTGCCGTAAACCAATTTTACAATGAACATCAAACAAATATTTCACAAATCCCACCTAGAAATCTTTGGCTCATAACAGGATTTTAATCCCAAGATTGGGAATAATAACTCAGAGTGGGAGAACATCAAGGGGAAAGGAGGAATAGGATGAAAAATGAGTGAGGCAATAGATTGATAGTTCAGGGTGAAGCAAGAATTTGTTTACAACAAACAGCATTTCAGCAGAGCGAAGTTCATAAAGAAGCATGGATTTCTAACAAGGGTACAACAAAATACATGGCCAACTTCATCTTAGGAAGACAATGCTGGAAAACAAACCTATAAACTTGGGCCATGAGGCTGTGATTGCTACTGTCAGGTCAGAGTTAACACTTCAACATTTGCAAAAGAAGATAAGACTTTCTAGTGTCAAATCTTGGAGAAATACAGACACTGCAGTGTCCTTCCAGACTACCATCACTGGCTTCTTTGCTCCATTTTAGATCTAGATGATACAACAATAGAACAAGTCTAGCAGAGGCAAATAGACATCATTTATGCCACAAGCAAGGAGGTTTTAAGGATTCGGTCATATCCATAAAGGAAAGACTGGGTGACAACAGAGGTTGAAAACCTATTAAGAAGAAAAAAGGAAACATATCAAGAATGTCTAAAAGCTGAAGATTGTTTTACCAGTCAGGGCAAATACAGAGAGATCAAAAGGAATTAAAAATACTGCTAAAAAAAGCAAAGAGAAATTAGCTCAAGAGAGATGGTGAACAGCTTGAAATTTTTTTTCCAAAAAGTAATGCGAGAGTCCTTTTTCAGAAAGTTACTGCTATCAAAGTTAGCACCTGCAACAAGCCAGCTGTGAGATGTTCAGGGAAATTATATGATCGATATCAAGTCTTGAAAGAATATTTCCATCATCTGTTGAACAAGAATAGTAAAGTTGACCCAGCTATCCTTGAGGCCATCAGCTGCAAAGGTAATAAAAAAACAACAACATGTATTGGAAGCAAAAATTGAAGTCGCAATCGAGTCCCTAAAAATCAAGGAACCTGGTCCAGATGGTATATCACCAGAAGTGTTTAAACATGGTGAAAGAAGCATGATCTTGCTCCTTTGCAAACTATTTAACTTCATTTGGATGAAGGACAAAGTCCCTGAAGACTGGCAGGCAACATTCAATGATTTTCTTCCACTCCTTTAAGAAAAGTGACCCGAAAGTTTGCAATAAGTCCCATGAGCATTCCTAGGAAGGCATTCTTGAGGGCGATTCTTGGCTGAATGAAAAGAAGAGCAGAGGAAATCCTTTGACTCACAAGCTGGCTTTGGATATGGACATTCCATTCCACCTTTTGTCAAACCTTTGAGAGGCACATAGAGTTCAAAGAACGCCTGTTTTGCACATGTGTTGACAATAAGAAAACATTCTACTTAGAGCTATCAAGTGATTTACAAAATTAATCACGATTAATCTTGTGATTAATTGCACTGTTAATAATATAATACAATTAATTTCAATAGTTTTGGATGTTTTCTAAATTTTCAAATGTATTGATTTCAATTACAGCACAAAATACAAAGTATATAGGGCTCACTTTATATTTATTTATGGTTACAAGTATTTTCATTGTAAAAAAAATAGTATTTTTCAATTCACCTAATCCAAGTACTGTAGTGCAATCTCTTTATCACAAAAGTTGAACTTACAAATTAGAATTATGTACAAACAAACCTGCATTCAAAAATAAAACAATATAACATTTTAGAACCTGCAAGTCCACTCAGTCCTATTTGTGTTCAGCCAGTCGCTCAGACAAATAAGTTTGTTTATATTAATGGGAGATAATGCTGCCTGCTTCTTGTTTACAATGTCACCTGAAAGTGAGAACCGGCATTGACGTGGCACTTGTCACAAGATATTACATGTCAGATGTGCTAAAATTCATATGTCCCTTCCTGCTTCAACCACCATTCCAGGGGACATGCATCCATGCTGATGATGGGTTCTGCTTGATAACAGTACAAAGCAGTGCAGACTGATGCATGTTCATTTCTATTATGTGAGTCAGATGCCACCAGAAGAAGGTTGATTTTCTTTTTTGGTGATTTGGGTTCTATAGTTTCTGCATTGGAGTGTTGCTCTTTTAAAACTTCTGAAAGCATGCTCCACACCTTTTCCCTCTCAGGTTTTGGAAAGTACTTCAGATTCTTAAACCAGGGGTCGATTGCTGTAGCTATCTTTCAAAATCTCACATTGGTACCTACTTTTCTTATATCAAATCTGTAAAATCTTAAAATGACAGCTCTCCTGGCTGGTGAAGAACTATGCATAATGATTGCAGAAATAATCCATACCTCCTCCAGAAAAGCTAAACCTGCCAATCCCAGTAAAGTGCAGTAAGTGAACCTGATCTGCCACCCCCACCCCAAAAAACCACCACTTGTTGCAAAAAACACACACCTCTCCAGCTATTCCGCTAACATCCCATTCCTAGGTAGAATGA
Source organism: Dermatemys mawii (assembly GCA_007922305.1). Taxonomy (NCBI): domain Eukaryota; kingdom Metazoa; phylum Chordata; order Testudines; family Dermatemydidae; genus Dermatemys; species Dermatemys mawii. The sequence continues at coordinate 6,261,086 of ML677351.1, forward strand.
TTGAGAAAGTAGTGATAATCTGTCACAGGGTCCACTCACTGCTGGGGTGCTTCTTTCTGGCTGTCCAGGGGATTAGCTGTTTCCAGGTCCAATGTCCCCTTCCTGCTTGTTCACACACTCTGCTGCCTATTCCTTTCTCTCTCTCTCTCTCTCTCTCTCTCTGACTTGAGGTGCTCTCTGAGTATTGGCTCCCTGGCCAAGTCACTATAGTCTTCCCTTTCCAGGATAACAAAGTCCTGTCAAACAATTGTCCCAGGCAGTCTTTTGCTCCACTACCCAGTATGTGCTACTTCCCCAGTGGCTGGTAGGGGAACCTGGGCCTGTCCTCTACTCTGGATTTTGGTCCCAGAACATTACGTTTAGCAACCATGGTCTGCTTTCACCTAGCTCCTGTTGCCTTTTACCTAGACTCCTTCCTTCATTTGCTGGCTCTCCCATCTCACAATTTACTAGCCCAAACTCCCTCCTCCCAGGGAGTATCTTCACACTACTTAAGTCCATAACTCCAAACACATCACCCTTCATCCAACTGGATTTATACCAGGCCCACCTGTTCCTTCTTAGCTGGGCTCCATCATCAATTAACCTTTCTCTCCCTGACTCTCCTCCAAGTACAGATTATCAGGTTAATTAACCTAATTTAACCCGCTCTGCATTGTGAGGGGTGACATCACAAAGCATGTTCTAATAACCCATGACATCTGGGTCACAATGCTATATACTCAGGCTTCAGATTAGCTTCTGTCATGAAGATAGCTCTGAAGGGTATGTCTACACTCCAGCATAAATCCTGGCTCAGACTCAAGCCCAAGACCAGGACACAGCTTAGGTCCAGGACCCTGATACTGGGGTCCTGAGAGTACACAAACAGTATATCATAAACTATGGGAATTTGTACTTTCTATCCCAAAACTGGTCAATCAACTCCCAGGTTCAATTACAGATGTTCTGCCTTTAACCCTTCTATTTTGTTCTACCCACTAAGCTGCATGCAGAGTAAACTCTTCTTGTGTTTGGGTACTGTGCTGCGCACAGAGCTAGCAGTTCTTCACAACAGTCTGATAATCTGGGATGGTGACCTTCTCTCCCATTAATCCAGTGTAGGACACGGGATGGCGGGGGTGGGGGGGGCAGTAATAGGATCCTATACAAGAAAAAAAAATCCTGACCGTCCCTATAAAATTGGGACATCTGGTCACCGTATGCCCTGCCGGACCCAACTCACATCGCCCCAGGCAGGCTGACTCGGACGCTCACCCTGCTCCAGCCCCGCAATCTGAGTGGCCACGAATCCACATCAGGACCCCGGTTGCCCTCAGGGGAGCTGTATGTATTAACTTTTTAACTTTTAACACACTTTTAGGCACCCTTAGAATGCCAGTGCACCTAACTGGAAATCCGGCCCTGGTGGCTAGCCCATTCTCCTGCAGCCACAACATTAGTTTTAGATGCTACCTACTCTCCTGGCTTTCCCTCTGGGGAAAGTGCACCTTTGCACCATTTCTTACTCAGGGTTGTGCATAAAGGCACTATCTATTCCTCTGCAGTTTTTATATTTTTAATATATTTTATTTTATTTTTCAGGACTGGATGAATATAGTTCTGTAAGCCCTACCTGCTCAAAGCAGCATTCGGCTACAATGCTATTTTAGTTTTTTTGAAATTAAAATGAATTTATCAAGACTTATTTGATCAATGAGACTGGCACAATCTTAGAAACTAAAACCAGTTAATTTCTGGAAAACATTAGCAATTTCATGTGCTGAGCATTAGCTTTTGCCACTTATATCTCATAGGTTAGGTGTTTATACATTTCAAGGTTACTAACGGCATATCCAAGTACCTATTCAGATTACTTAGTATGTAAGCATTATCCTGTCCCCATTTAAGGTGCCATCAAGATCCTGGCAGCTTAAATGCATTTATTCTATGATTGCTCTTACATGTGGAGTGATGCTTTGGTTCTTAAATATGTTTTGAATATGTCTGTGTCCTTCTTCAGGTCATTGGCCAATCTAGGTAATCTATCTGTGACTAAAGCCAAAAGCTATGAAAGGAAAGCTATTTTGCTCCTATTACATGTAGCCAAAAGAACAATTTTAATGTCTTGAAAAGGCACTGCCATTGCTCAGTTTGATGGGTAGTGACTAGATGTGAGCAACTGTTCAGCTGTAGAAATGTACAGATAAGGTCAAAGTATATTTTTAATGAATGCCTTTTCATTTGAATCAATTTTATCATCATCATCATCATCACCGTCCTCCTTTTTCCAAGGAGCTCATAATGTTGGTAAGGCCGACGTTATGAGCTGATTCCATCTACATTTGTTTTAAGCTGCCATGTAAGCCTATTAGGAGACCCTGGATAGTTTTATATATTGTTCTCTACCACTTTCTCCTTTTACATCAACAACGTCTATCATTATGCACTTTTCCATAGAGAACAATTTAGGCAGTCACTCTGAGGTCATTATAGCAACATGGCCAAACCATTGTATATAGCTCTTTTTGATGACTGTAGTTATACACTGCACATTCAATCTTCTATGGATATCATTGTTTCTTAGCCCTGGTCTTCACTGTGGGGATCGATCTAAGATACACAACTTCAGCTACGAGAATAACATAGATGAAGTCAACATACTTAGATCCTCTTACTGTGGTGTCTTCACAGTGGTGAGTGAGCTGCTGCCATTTCCCCGTTGACTCCACCTGCGCCTCTTGTGGCGGTGGAGTATAGGAGTCAATGGGAGAGCGCTCGGGGTCAATTTATCGTGTCTAGACTAGACATGATAAATTGACCCCCGATGGATCAATCAGTACCACCGGTCTGGCTGGTAGTGTAGACATTCCCTTATTCTATCCAGCCTTGTCATGCCTAAAATATGGTGCAGCCACCTCATTTCAGATGTTCGCAGCTTTTGCTCCAGGTGCTTTGTCAATACCCATGTTTCATAACTGTAAATAAATGTGGGTACAAGGAGTGCAGTATACAGTCCGGTTTTAGCTGTCACAGACATTGATTTAAGGTTCCAAAAGTTTTTAGTTGGGCATGCAAACTTCTTGCTGCTTGTAGAAGTCATCTTCAGAGAAGATATTATGATGGAACCAACTAGTGAAAGCTTTGTACTTGTTCAATATCTAGCTAATACCATTAGTGACTAGGTTAGCCAGTTTTTTATTTTTTTATATTACCATTAGCCTGGTTATTTGTTCATTGATTCTTAATCCCCATTCTCTTGCTGTTGTGTATTAACTGGTTGCTGCTTCTTGGCTGTACTGCTCTGTAGGCATTATTGCAATATGATGTGCAAAGTCAAAGTAATCATGCAGCCTTCATCAATGTTGTCAAGGGAGTTGGGTGAGATGTTTTCTAAGGGTAGAGCAAAAGTACTGGACTGAGCATACAGCCCTGTTTGACATCAGTTTTCATTTCAAACCACTGTCAGCTCACCATTGATTCTTCAAACCACTGTCAGCATGCCAAGCTATGTTGTATAGACTCAGTATTTGAATCAGTTTTCAGCTAAAACAGTACCACTTGAGTATTTTCCATAGAGCGTCTCTGTTAATAGAGTAGAATTAGGGCTGTTGATTAATCACAGTTAACTCACGTGATTAACTCAAAACAATCACAAAATAAATTAATTGTGATTTATCACAGTTTTAATTGCACTGTTAAACAATAGAATACCAATTGAAATGTATTAAATATTTTAGATGTTTTCCTACATTTTCATATATGTTGTACTGTGTGTGTGTTGTAATTGAAATCAAAGTGTATACTATTTTTTGTTACAAATATCTGCACTGAAAAATGATAAACAGAAGAAATAGTACACCTCTACCCTGATATAACGCAGTCCGATATAAGGCAAATTCTGATATAACGTGGTAAAGGAGTGCTCTGGGGGCGTAGCTGCGCACTCCTCTACCTTGGTATAACTCGGTGTCACCGATACCACATTCTGATTTTTTGGCTCCTGGGGATCGCATTATATCGAGGTAGAGGTGTATTTTTCAATTCACCTCATACAAGTACTGTAGTGAAATCTCTTTCACAGCAAAGTGCAACTTACAGATGTATTTTTTGTTGCATAACTGCACTCAAACACAAAACAATGTAAAATTTCATAGCCTACAAGTCTACTCAGTCCCACTTCTTGATCAGCCAATCACTCAGACAAACAAGTTTGTTTACATTTTCAGGAGATAATGCCACCCACTTCTTATTTACAGTGCCACCTGAAAGTGTGAACAGGCACTTTCAAGGCACTTTTTTAGCAGGCATTGCAAAATATTTACGTGCCAGATATGCTAAACCTTTGTATGCCCCTTCATGCTTTGGCCACAATTCCAGAGAAGGTGCTTACATGCTAATGACACTCCTTAAAAAAAATGCATTAATTAAATATATGACTGAACTACTTGGGAGATAATTTGTTTCCTGCTCTGTTTTACTCACATTTCATGTTATAGCAGTCTCAGATGGTGACCCAGCTAGGGTTGTCAAGTTTCTAATCATACAAAACCAAGCACCATAGCCCTGCCCATTCCCTGAGGCCCCACCCCATCAGACTACATGCCCCCTCTCTCAGTGGCTTGCTCTCCTCCACCCTAACTTTCACTAGGCTGGGGCATACAGGGGGTTGGTGTGCAGAAGGGGATAAGGGCTCTAACTGGGGGTGTGGGCTGAGGGATTCGGAATGTGGGAGTGGGCTGTGGTTGAGGCAGGGAGTTGGGATGTGGGAGGGGATACAGGCTCTGGGATGGGGGTGCAGGCTCTGGGGTGAGGCTGGGGCTGAGGATTTTGGGGTGCGGGAGGGGGCTCCATGTTTGGGCAGGGTCTCGGGGTTGGGTTCATTGTGCTGTGGGATGCTGGTGGGAGATACCAATGCCTTCTGATCCAGTATAGCATTTTCTGTATTTTGCTTCTGAAAAATAGTGTATATATGAATACTACTGAAAATTTCCTTGGGTCCACAATAGTTAAACATTAGTATGAAGCACCATAACATGTAGAAGAGGGGCAGAGAGGATTCAGGAATTCCATTATGTGAACTTGGACCTACCTTGAAGTGCTCTCCTCAGAGTAGTAGCCTTTAGTGGGCCATGGAGAAACTACATAGGCACTTAGAAACTTGACACTTGTACTATATAGGCAGTGTCATCTGTCAGGGAAAGAAGCTCCAGCCTGTGGGGTTACTGCCTCTCTAAGCTATGCTTTGGGACCATATGCCACCAACCTGCCCTGGTCACTGTCTAGATACAGGTGAAACTGAACTAGCTAAGAACTATATCTCTGTGCTTTTATAGCTCCTTCCCTCAGAGAATCTCAAATAAGTTCCTGCAATATTAATTTCCTATGCACTCTGTTAAAAATCTTGTTTGTTTTAGCATGCAATGTAGAGTAGCTGCTCTCACGTCAACACGCTTTTCTACCCACTCCAAATGGTCCCTTGAGTGGCACTGTGTTAGCTCAGAAGATTATCTGTGGCTTGGAGAAGGAGGGGGAGCATGCTGCTTCTTCCTCTAGCTCAGAGGCTGTTTTGATCTTGAAAACTTTTTTTTACTCTGGTCTTCTAGTAACAGATGAGGGTCACATAGAGCCCAAAGACACACTATGGCAGGAGTGGGCAAACTACAGACTGGGGGCCGCTTTCGGCCCTTTAGGCATTTTAATCTGGCCCTCAAGCTCCCACCAGGGAGCAGGATCTGGGCCTTGCCCTGATCTGTGCAGCTCTCGGAAGCAGCTGCATGTCCTGCCTCCAGCTCCTAGGCATAGAGGCAGCCAGGTGGCTTTGCTACTGCTGCCCTGTCCGACAGGCACTGCCCCTGCAGCTTCCATTGGCCAGGAACTGCAGCCAATGGAAGCAGCAGAAGCAGTGCCTGTGAATGGAACAGTGTACAGAGCCCCCGGCCACGCCTCTGTGTAGGAGCTGGAGAGAGGATATGCCGCTGCTTCCAGGAGCTGCTTGAAGTAAGCACTGCCCAGATCCTGCACCCGACCCCCTGCCACGGCCCTGATCCCCCTCATTCCTTGCACGGAGAACCCTTCTGCACATCCATCCCCAGCCCCGTATTCAAAATTATCCTTAAAAAGGTGCTTATGATGTTATCATGAGCTCCAGTGGAGCCTAATTATCTTCTACCAGCATGATACAGAAACAATACTGACCAGTTTAAGACCAAACTGAGTGAACTCAGAAAGAATCTGTAATTAAAATATTCAGCTAAGCTAGAGCTTCCAGTGACTTAGGCCAGATTGTGAAAGTTATTTGGGGGCCTAAAGATGTAGTTAGGCACCAAACTTGCAAGGGGTTTTACCTATTTGGTACCAAACTCCCATTGAAATTAGTGCCTATCTGTACCTCTAGGCGTCTAAATATCTTTGAAAATCTGGCTCCTTGTTACCACTAGTAAGGTGTAACCCCAGGAATATGAAGGGGAGGGGACTATCAGTATGAGACCTTAAGTTTAGGAAGTGTGAAAGGAGAAATAAAATGCTGAGATCCTGAAATGTGAACCACTATATTTATAATGCTTCCATAGTGAACAGTGAAACATATGCATGCACAGTGAAACAGGTAAGTTGCCAAGGCTTTACAACAGTTCTATAATGTATCATGGGGTGGAAAGCTTTATTTTAGTAATCGAGTTAAAGATGAAATGATGAATCTCCTTAACTTTTGATACCAAATATTTTTGTTTCTCAATAATGAGATATAACCTTGAATTTGCCCCAGCCTCATGGAATCTGGATCTAATTCAAGATTATTGTGGGGGGTTGATTTTTCAAAACCAAAACTGAAGCAGTTTGATCTAGCAAAACCAGGACCCCACTTGTCACACACAGAAAGAAATCCTGCTCACTTTACTCATGCTATGGGATATGCAATGGCTGCTCACTTGATTAAATATAGCAGAATGTGATTTCTATACAGGGTCATATCTTCAACTAAGGCTTTGCCATGGTGAGGGCAACTGAAGAAAAGGGGGTGTGTGTGCAAAAATGTCCTTTGCATCCACCTAGGGCCATCTGGGTACTGGGTGGATCTGAGGCATGAAGGTGCCTCTAATTTACAGTAGCTGTCAAAGGTCCCAGCAGCTATTCCAGCGTCTGGGGATCACTGAGAAAGAGGCACATATCGCCTATGTCTCCTTCCTTCTGGCCACTGTAGGAGCTATTATAGTGTTTGGATATCACTTGAGCCCACCCCCTGCCCCTCACATAGGGGAATTCTGCAGTGGCAGATTAGGCCAGTTTTAGGGCAGATTTGTGCTGCCAGAGCAGCACAAAGAAATGTTAACACTGAGAAGGATCTGGTGCTCATGGTCTCATTCTCCTCTCACGTTACTGATGCAGATCAGGAATAGCAACATTCACGTCAGTAGGTTTACATCACTGTAAAACCAGCATAAGTGAGAAAGGAATCAAGCCTGCTGTATAAGAAAGACAAAGTGATACCAGTTGAAGAACTTACCAAAGTCAGACTCATTTGTGCTGAATTTCTCACCCTAGCTCTTAAGCTGATGGTGAGTGTAGCAGAGCTGGGATTCTATCCTCTCTACCCCCCACCCCAGTGAAGTTTTTTAGAACGCTGACTCTTAAAGTCACATCCACATCATTTCAATATGTAAATAATTACCCCCATGTTTTCCCTCACTCAGGGAAGCTTTAAAATCCATATTCAAAATGAACATATGCGTCTCGTTAACATCCCAAACATACCTGGGCTGCCCTGCAGCTGTCAGGTTGGGCCAGTGCCTTAACAGTATATCATTGCAGCTGTTATGGCAGGTGGGGAAAATATTACACAGATACTCTTATTTCTTTTGCAAAGGGAAAATACATGGCTTATGAGAGGCCCTGAAGTGAGAAGGGAGGACAATCTCCAGGGAAATTAATGAAGTTAGAGGCTGTTTGGCCATTGGAAAGAAGTGAGAGGCATTTTTGCTTTTTACACAAGTCAGGCTTGTTATTGATCAGATTATGCTGCTGACTGCTATTTTGGCCTGTTTCCTTAGTGCTCTGTGGCTCCCTTTGTACTATTTCTCTCCCCCTCCTCCAGCTCAATTGGGAACAAATGGCCATTCTACAGTATCACATAAAAGAAAATCTATCTTCAAACTAAACCTAAAGATTCCTAAAATTAATTTGGAGCCAAGGAAAATATTAGTTTTGTTTAATTATTTTGCTATCTGGATTACTACCTGTCATCTTAATGCACTGTGGCACTGAAATATGTTTGTCTTCATGAGCCTTTCTGAAATACAAACGGGAGTCCAAATTTGATCTGTTTTTAAAATCTGAGGTAGAAAAGTGTTGTCTTTCAGAAGTTTGAGATGTTGCCCTTGGAATAGCTTCTTAAAAGTAAAGGAACTCTCCCTCTCTCCTCCCCTCACCCCTGAAAGAGATGCACTAACTCCTTTCTTTGCTGTGCTAAGAAAAAACTCGTGTCTACACTTCATGGTCACAGAGGAATACAGAAAAATCTCTGCATTTTCACAGAATTTGAGAAGCCTGCTTACATGTAGGCTCCCTGTATTGCAGGGAGTAAATGAGGAGCAATGGAAGGGGGTGAGTGGAGCAACAGAATTGGCCTGCCTAGATCTGCTGATCATTATCCCCAGCAAAGCAGGATTAGAGGAACATTGGGAAGTGAGTCAATAACCCAGATTTTGGTAGGATTCTCCATCTTCCTCCCACCCCCCAGTCTCAGAGCCTTAGCGGTGACTGCAGGGTAGCTGCTCTGCTAATTTGTGGTCTGTGGAAGAGAAGGTTCCTTCACTGCTAAACTTCATAAAATGCCATTTGCCACAGGCATTAGTGGGATAACTAATCTCAAATGTTTACCCTGGCTTCTGCCTGAAAATCATGCCTCCAATATGGGCCAGATCCTCAGCTGGTGTAAATTGGTATAGCTCAACTGAAGTCAGAGCTGTGCTGATTTTAATCAACTCAGGATTTGACCCAAAGTTTTCAAACATCTGATTTAGTGGGGTAGGCACTGGGCAAGTGACTTTGCTCTGTGTTAGGTGATTTACAATGATTTTGTTACACTCCATATGCCAGGGGTCGGCAACCTTTCAGAAGTGGTGTGCCAAGACTTCATTTATTCACTCTAATTTAAGGTTTTGCGTGCCAGTAATACATTTTATCATTTTTAGAAGGTCTTTTTCTATAAGTCTTTACATACAACAATAGTTTATTTATATATTAAAGTAAATAAGGTTTTAAAAATGTTTAAGAATTTCATTTAAAATTAAATTAAAATGCAGAGCCCCCTCAGACCAGTGGCCAGCACCCGGGCAATGTGAGTGCCGCTGAAAATCAGCTCGCGTGCCACCTTCGGCATCCATGCCATAGGTTGCCTACCCCTGCTGTATGCAGTGATTTTTAGCTGTCACCCTGCAGCTAAAGTTAATGAGAACTGTGTGGTTAAATCAATGGGCTCTGTTCTGAATACCCATCCATGGAGTCCCAGCATGCTCTGGGATTTTGGTATGGCACCGTATCATATGGACCAATATGAAATGTGCATCTTTATTAACTACTCACCAATGGAATATGGAGTTGGATAAGTGCCAAATAATCAAAGGCACTTATGTTTTCAAACTAGGAACCAACTGTTTAATCTAAAGACCAATGTAATATCTGGTAAATTGGTCTACTAAATCTTCTATAGACCGGATATCTTGGAATCTGAAATAGTGAAAATTACATATTTATCTGTTATTTATCATGTATCGATGCATTTCTAATGCATAATTTTTTGTCCCTTATAATATTGTAGTGGGTTAGATAAACTTAAAGAAAAATGCATTTTTGTAATTGCTTGTGAAATTACTGAGATTGTGCGTGAATTTCTGCATGCAGCTACTGTGATTAAACATGGAATTGTGCAAATATTTGTTCTGAAAATGTAAGTCAATATATTTTTCAGAAAATGTTGATTCCATTTCTTCCTAGTCAGCATTTTGACAGCTGCCATAGAAGCCGTAGTTACAAATATGCACTTTCTACTGTACAAGCGTTCTTTGAATATATAGATGATAATAGTGACTCAGTACCCCAGTATCAGTTTATTACTTTGTTTAAATTGGCACATTTCTAGCTCATGTGCCAATGCAATATTTCCTCCTTTTGTTAAGACTAATAATAAATTAATTTATACCATATTTAAAGTATGGTTCTACTCTAAAGGTAACTAGGAAAAATGGCATACTTTTGCTCCAGAAATCTGCTCTCTGCATTAATTCAGTACAACTTCAGTTTATACTACATTTTTACAACCTTCAGAGAAAACAGATCTGTGAGAGTGAACTGTCTGTTGTTCTGGTTTAGGCATTGTACATCTTCCTATTGGTCTTCTTTTTCTTTTTTTAATGTAGACTAGACAAAGTATAATAATACCACTAACATACGATTTAGGTGTCCCTCCTGTCACTTTCTTTGACCTACACTACTTATAGATTTGCAATAGTCTTTATTGTTAGTTCTATTTTATTTTAGTGACTCCAGTATACTCAGAATTTTATGAAGAAAGCCCCCAAAACAGAACATTGACCTTCTTGAGTAGATGAAGTGTAGGATTCTGATTCAGAAGAACATTCTTATTCAACAGCACTTAAGCCCGTGCTGATTTTTTTTTTTCTGAATAGGGATGGATTTTAGCACATGTGCTAAACTTGCCTAAGTGATTTACTGATCTGAGGGCGTGCTTATGTAGGAAATCTGGTGTTCACTCAGTTTAAGTCTTGAACAACTTAGTAGGGATGCTAATAGATCTTCACATCACTTTGACTTCAATGGCAGCTGAGGATCATCTGCACTTTGCAGAATTGAGCTCTTAGTGATTAGGCATTTAGGAGCCCTTCTCCAGCTTTCACTGAAATCAATGGCAATATTCCAAGTGACTTAAGCGATGCAGGATCAGAACCTAAGTTTTCATTCCATGAATGAACCATAGTTCTCAAGAAAAAAAAATTATCTCACCAATTAATGAATACTTAAAATAGACAAAATCAAGAATTCCAAGTGGGGAAAAAAAATAACTCTTGTATCACAGCTCTTCAAGATTTCGTTCATGATTCTTCTTACTCTATAGCAGGGGTTGGCAACCTTTCAGAAGTGGTGTGCCGAGTCTTCATTTATTTACTCTAATTTAAGGTTTCGCTTGCCAGTAATACATTTTAATGTTTTTAGAAGGTTTATAATATATAAACTATAATATATAAACTATTGTTGTATATAAAATAAATCATGCTCTTAAAATATTTAAGAAGCTTCCTTTAAAATTAAATTAAAATGCAGAGCCTCTCAGATTGGTGGCCAGGACCCGGGCAGTGTGAGTGCCACTGAAAATGGGCTCGCATGCTGCCTTTGGCACGTGTGACATAGGTTGCCTACCACTGCTATAGTGTTTGCTTTGCATTAGAACACAGCATAATCTCTGATCTGCTATGTTCTCCTTGTTACTTTATGGTGAGAGGTTTTTAAAAATATACAAATACTTCTCTTACTGTGTTTGTTTTTTTAAAGATACAATGTGTTTGCCCACTTTCTCTGGACAGAAGATTTGTTAGGGACATTTATTACTATACCAGATAGCATTCTGTGCTAACATTTGGATCATTTCAGTAACTAACATTTGTTTTATCAACAATGGTTTAATTTGACATGCTGCATAATGCAATGGCAATAACAGTGCCATGTTTGATGGATAAATGCCTAAGAGAAATTCAAATTGGCTAATAAATAAAATTGAATTTAGGTATCCCATTCAGTTTAAGCAAACGTGTCATGGATTATTAACTATACTAACTAATGGCTTGTTTATATCTATGCATATATAATTTGAAACCTTTTTGAAAGATTATACTTTGAAATTGCCAAGTATTCGAGCCCATTATTGACAAGGATTATTAATACTTATTTGTGGATGGGCAAGTTGCCAACACCACTTAAGCAGCAGTTAGAACATGTCTTTGGACACTGGTAACCTTTACGTCCTATCTTGCGACTGAGAGTATTTATGTCCTGTCTTCCTTTTCTGGTGCAGGTTACCGAAGAGGAGGAGATGGAGCAGGTCCAGTTTCACTGTTTATAATCAGGGTGTTACACACAGAGACATCTACCTGTAAAGACTGTGACATTGAGTTAATGCAAATGATATCATGTTCTTGTCACAGTTCCTAGGATAACTGCACCATTGAACTCCTCGTGGTCTCTTTGGTCTTACTAAAGTCTAGGAGATAGATGGGCGCAATCCCTCCTGCATCTAAAAGCCAAACCTTAGGAGAAGAGCTACTGGACCTGGGATTTCAGCTGAGTACAGGGGACAACTAAAGAATAACAGGGTCAAGAGTGGGAGACATAAGTTCAAAATTAGGGATCCAACTGGTCTCTTTGGAGTCCACAACCCCTTCAGGTGTCAGGCATCAAGCCATCGGCTCCATTGTGGTGGAATCATCTGATTTCCATCATCTATCTTGAATGTTCCTTCCTAGACTTCTCATGTGGATTGGAGCATTCCAAGCTCCCAGTGAGTCCATTGTATAGCTGATGGTTCTTGATGGGCCATCAAACAAGCCAGGCAGAGCTAATTGCAGCTTGTCTGGGATTTCACCCAAAAGCAAAGCAGAAGTTTGAAATACAGACACTATATAGCCAATATTCGTAACTTTAGCTACAAAAAAGATACACACATACAAATAGCATAATCTTTATCAGCAGACCATAACCTGGTCATAGACACCTTATATGACCCCCTTTACATAAAATTTGATGCCCCTACAGGATCTTGGTTGTACCAATGATTTATATGATCCCAGATAATTTCAGTAACATGACAGGCTCTGTTTGCTCTAGGTTTATACAGTGAACAGGCAGCCTACTTAAAAGTATTTCAGAGCAAAAAGATCTTAAAACAATAAATAGACAATATAGGTGTCTAGCTCACCAGGTATTCATTCATCTTCCACATTGAGTTCCTGGTAGGTCTAAGTCTCCTATAGATACTCCAGGACTGCTGGGGTCTGGGTGGCAAAATCTTTTCCCATAATTCCAGTACTCGAGCCATGCCAGAACACTCCAGAATACCATTCCATGCTTCTTTTGGCAGCCAGAAGGGCTCTCCAATAAAATCATATGTGAGTGATAGTTGCAGAAGTACTAGCAGTGTTTTTCCAGCAATATTACTATTTTTAAAAGATTCCAGCACTCACGAGACAGTTGACTCCGGTCTGCTTAGTGAGAGTGCATTTTAAATGATACTTAGTCTTTCAGATCACCTCCTTGCTAATGACTGTGACTCTCTAACTGTTTTTAGATCTTTGATCTGTTAGCTCCCAGCACTGGCAAAAGAGCTGTACAACTTTAGGCTGGAGCCTGTCTACATGTTGTTGTCCTGTAACTGCCCTCCAAGTGTTTATTCAGAAGTTTCTTATCTGGATCTAATTGTGTTGCTTTCCTGCTTGCTTTACCGACAGCCCCATTTTAAACCAGACCAATAGATTCATACAGGGAAGTCTAATACTCAGGGTATGGTTACACTTACAAGATTATAGAGCTATTGGTTATAGTGGTCCCCTTATACAGTAATATGTATAGCGCTATTGTATGTCCACACTCAGACGCGCCAGCAGTATAACATGGCCACATCTGGGGCACTTAATGCAGCATTAAGAGCAGCGCATTAGGGCAGGTATCCCAGCATTCAGCTGGGTGCAACGTGCTTTTTAAACGGGGGGGATGAGGGGGGACTTGTTGTGTGTATGTGGAGGGAGAGAGACAGGGTTTTTTCAGTTCTTCTGAAAGCCTGTCAGCGAGCCTCCTCGTTCACAGACGGCTTTGTTTTCACACAGGCTCCCTCCTTAAACATTTGTATTGCTTATCTGCCGAGTTAAGAGAGAAACTCTAAAGAGGTACTTCCGCATTCCTCCAGCCAAGTTCAAAACAAAGGGAAGAGATGTCAATTGCCTTAAATGGCTCTAGGCATCTCAAGAGATCACTTGTAGCGCAGTGGGTGTCCACATTCTTGCTGTAGCGCTACAGCAGCTGCGCTACAGCCCTTATTCCCCATGCAGAGGTGGATTACGAGGAGCGCTATAACTCCGCGGTTATAGCGCTCTCCATGCCTTGCCAGTGTGGACGGGGAGGAGGTTATAGCGCTCGTGGGGGCTTTATAGTGCTATAAAGTGCCAGTGTAATCAAGCCCTCAGTATAATCACACAGTTTCTGTTCCTCGATGACCAGTTTGCATGCAGTGTTCATAATATTATTAACATCAGTATTCTCAGATTATGCATAGCTGTTCCATATCTGCCACAGTCCTTTTTTGCATATACAGTGAATGCACATTAGATCCCCTGCCACTAAGTCTTTCATGTGTTTGCTTCTCCTCCCTCTTTAAACACACACACATTCTTGCTGCCCAAACTAGATTTTCCTCTTTGAAGTTTCTCCCCATCTGGTTCCCTCTTATGTTCCCCTCCTATTATCTCTAATTTCCTGCTAGGCCCCCTTAAATTTTCATCCACATTCTGCTCTATTCAATACCCTCCCCTGCTACTTCTGCTTCCTTATATCATCCCCCCACCCTTTTAAGTAACCCTCTATCCCCCCCCCCAAATTTTTTTCCCAATCCCATTGTCTTGGCTATCTGTTAGACCTCCCTTATCTATTCTTCCTCATCCCCCTTCTGATTATATCCCTTTCCCCCTCTCCTTTCACTCTCCCATTCGATTTTCCCCTCCTTCTATACCTCATGCATGGTCCCCAGTATAGCAACAGTCATAGAGACATGTCTAAAGAAAGCCCCATATCACTTTTCTCAGTGCTGCTCTTTAGATCGATAGCCACCAACCTGCTATAATCTAGGTGGAGTCAGCATATTGTTTTCTCTAGGTCTCTAATCACATAAACCCTTCCTAGGAGCTGTCTACCAGATATCTACAGCTGTCCCAGTGAAAAAAAATGCAGCAACTGCTTAAGCACTACAGAAGTTCCCAAGAATTTGAATTCTCCCAGCCATATTGGGTGACTTAACTGGTCTACAGTGCATAGGAGTGCTGGAAAGAGGCAGCCCTCAATTGTCTAGCCTCACATGCATAATATGATTCAAGGTTACAAAAGATGGATAATGTCTGTCACTGATTGAAATGTCTACTGTCACATCTTCTCTCTCCTTCTCACCCACTCACAAACATGCACACCTTTTTTGGGAGGGGGTGAATGAAATGGGGAAGGAATGAAAGTAAAACATTATCAAACAAAACTAATAGCTGTAGACTAATTTGGACTTTGTGTATAGGTTTGGTTTTTTTGCTCTCTTTTGTTTTATGTTAGAGCTTATAGCTGTGTCAGGAAAACTTGTACCGCTCATAAAGTGTTGCTCTGTACACTCAATGTCTATGTAGTACAGTGTATTTACATCTTGATTATGTTTTTTAATAATGCATTTAATTACAGTTGTCAGTTGATATTTTTCATAATGAAACTAAAGTAATGTTTGGCTGCTAATGATATTTTAAATTGTTTTACTTAGATTTGTCCAATTTTAATTTGTCTTTTTGTGCAAAATGGGTTTTAATGTTTGATAGTGAAAATGGAAATTAAAGATCTTTTCATGACGCAATAGTACTATATTATGAATATTTCTTAGCCTGTTTGAGAATTATGAAGGTTTTTTGTTTATGAGACACTACACAGGTTACTGTAAGATACTTAAGCTCCTCAGAAAAGTAGGGAAAGGGATAAGTACTTCACACTTGAACTCTCTGTATATTGAGACTCAAATCCCCTGACTTTATTGACAAAAGTAAATTTTGATTCTTATTCATGCTGCAGAGCTGGCACACTCGTGGAAGAGTGAACTAGATTCAGTTCATTCTTGTATATCATAAGTTTTTTTATAAAGTTCCAATTACAGTACCTCACTGACTTGGTATAACCCCAGTGATAAAAATGGGAGTTGCACAGGTGTGACTAAGAGAACTTAATTCCTAGGCTCAGTTTGCAGGGCTGGCAGTAAGAAAATATGTATAAATATTTTTTTTTTCCTGTGGAGTTACTGAGAGACAATAAAAATGGAGCCCTCCACTCCTACAGAGTAGAATTGTACAGGGGAAAGGGAGAACACGCACACACCACCACCAAACTTCAAGCTATAGTGTCCTGATTCTGCTCCCTTTGCAGTCACTCAATTAGAAATGGTTGGGAATTATTTGGTAAAATGTTTTGCCATTTGAAAGTGTCAATTTGTCAAAACTAGAACTTTTGACAGAAGCATTTGATGAAGATTTAGTCAGGAAAATTTCTCGGGTCCAGAATGGAATTTCTGTTCAAAACAAAAGCGGGTGGGGAAGGGGAGGAAGGGAGGGGGCCATCTCAAATTAGCCAACAGCCCATTGCTTTCAGTCGAGCACAGTGTGGACTTGAATGTGGGGCATGATTCTGTGCAGCTTTACACCAGTTTTGTGATAGTACCACTTTACTGATTTCAGTAGGGTTTCATCCATTTTACACCAGTGCTAGACAGTGTAGAATCATGCCCATGGTGTGGAATGGAAAGGTCATGAGTGAAGTTGGGTAAAAGCAAGAAAAAAACCAACCCTTTGCTTTCAGCCAAGGTTCATTTACTTTGAAGGTCAGCACTTTTTGGATTAGATAGCATATCTATGTTTGCATTTGTCTAATGGATTCCTTATCCTGATTGAGGCCTTTGGGTGCTAATGTAATATAAATAATAAATGAAAATAATGAAACCAAAATAATGAAGTTTCCTGGAAATTTGGCAGGCATTTTATGCATAGGTGCAGTAGAGGCCTTCAGGAAAAAAACCCAGCAAGATATCACATCTAATTTGATATGTAATGGGGAAAAACGGGATCGTCAAAACTCACTTCAGAATAAATGCATTTATTCTGAAGTTAAAAAATGTAAAACAGAGCTTAACTCTACATGAATAACAAAAGTATAATACTATGGAGATGTCAGCACAAGCAGATCGATGCTTACATAAATGTTAACGATTGCAGTGCCATATGGATGTTTTCTTTGCCTTCAGAGAAGTTATTTCTTCATGAAAATGCACTATACTGTGCAAGCCCTGAGCATGCATCAAGTTGCATCTGGTGTTGTGTACGTAAATCACTTACAATGGTCAGCAGAATAGATTGGGTAATTCAATCTCTGCCCTCCTCGATTCTAGAGGTTTCTCTTACAGTAAAAAAGGCTCATTTCAGAGTGTGATAACTGTGCCTTATTTTATTCTGAACCGATTACAATATATTGAAAGTTTTCTCTGAAATTTGTCAAAATTAGGTGGCATTCAATCACAGCAACAATAGTTTTTCAAAATTAGCTTGCAGTTTAGATATTAGATAGTTCATCCACCAATTATGATGTCTTGTTGGATTTTAGAAAACCAACTGTGAAGATAATGAAATTCTCTTTAATCTGTCCTTTATGAATGGCTTATAGTAGCTGTCACAGAATATCTTTGTTATGATTAGGCATTTGGTTTTGCTGCTAATGACAGACCAAAGTCAGACCCCCCATAATGTTAAAATAAAGCTGATAGAATTTCTTTGCTTCTGTGGGTCTCTAAGCTTCTCCCTTACAGCAGCATATATAGAATTGAACCTATAGATTAATACTCAGTTAATTTTTTCATAGATGCTTGGGTGTGCTAGGTGAAACAGTTTAGTCCATGTCATGATATAACTTCAAGTGCAACTCAAATTCTGAAAAGCAAATCTGTAAAATTCACAAGAGTTTATGACTACTATGCATCAATAACTCCAGATCAAATTTGCTTAATTTACAGCTACTGTATTTTCTAACTCCCAGATCTACAAATTCAGCCTGGGATCTTAGGTCAGGTGAGGTTCTTTCTGGTTGGACCATCATCTCCCAGGCTCTGTTTGGAACCTAAGCGGATACTGAAGAAGGAACACAATGCATTTCTCATTCAATGGTTTTATTGGCTCTTCAGGATGAACAGCATTAAAAAGCAGTGAATTTATTTTTTTTGTCAGTAAAAAAATTTGTCAGAGTAATTTTTTTAAAATGCCACCTTTTAGTTAGTCATTTTCTGACCATGACACATTTAAATTTGTTAGAATCAGGTGTTGTCCACAGTATTTATTGCATGCTATCTTCCCTGCCTGTCTCAGAGGTTTAAAATGTAGCCTCAAGAAAAAAAAAGGGACTTGGAGGTGGAATGAGAATATCTAGACTGATAGTGGTGGAGTATGAAAGATAAGTCATTCTAAACCTAAAGGACAAGGAAGTCCAACAGAAGAAAAATGAACAACATGGGAAAAAGGGAAGTGGAAACTTTAGGGAAAATACAGCAAAAAGAGCCTGGGAGCCAGTAGAGAGAAATAGATGGAGCTTTAAGAATTCCTGCTTCACAATGGTCATAGTTTGCCAACAAGTTTTAGAGACCTTCCTCTTGCTGTAGGTGGAGCCCAGAACCTGGATAGAGCTTTGTTGAAGTTAGGGCTCTGCACGGATATGGGGTTCTGTCTCCTGAACTCTGCTGCAGGTTCTGACCTTAGTGAAGATTAATGAGCTAATGTTTATAATGCACTTTGAAGATGAAAATTGCAAAGCACAAATGGTACGATTTCCAAAGATACTGAAGTCTTCATTTGCCTAGGTGGGTACTTTATATGGCCATCATCACTACTGTATCTGAATACCTGGGACCCGTGGATGCTCAAAAAATCAGTCCAAAAGTTTGTGAGGACATTACAGTCTTATTGTGATTCATGAAATGTGGGCAAATATACAGATGCTTCTGTCATTGATGAAGAGATAAATCTCTTAATCCAAGAGCTAAAACGGAGTCTTAGGTGAGTGATTCCCTTGATTTCTAATGGTGGATCATGGTAATAAAGTCATCCATAGGATAGTGGAAGTAGAGTTGTGCAAAAATAGATTCTATTGTGTGTTAGCAATGACAAAAATAAAAATAAAATCAATTTGGGTCAAACTAACAATTAAAAAATCAACCATCTTTGGTGCATTAAACAGCTGAAAAAAACCCCTATTTTTGGGTCAAATGAAACTTTTTGTTTTGTCAAAAATCAAAGTATTTTGGTTTTGACCATTTTTAACTGTTCTGATTTATTTTTAATAAAACTAAAGGAAATTTTGAGTCATTTTGAACTCAATATTTTCAGATTTTTTTTACTGAAGTAATTTGACAAAACTGCCATGAATTTGTCAAATGTTTGTGTCACTCAATCTGCTTCTTTCACAAAAAGTGCTACTGCCACCAAAAACAAAAATCCCCCAGCTCTTGGTGGGAGTGAAAGAGTTGGCTAATTGTGGAAATATGGAACTTTCCTTCAGAGGAATTGGCTCTAAATAAATCAGAACTAGTATCCAGATAAAAAAATCGTATAAATATTAGCTGAGCAGAAGCTGGTAGAATTTACTGAAACTGATGGCAAAACTCTTTTTGACTTAGGACAAATATCGGCTTTAATGAATAGAGATGTTCATTAGGAGTGCTGCTTCCAAGGATGGGAGCACTTTCTTCCTCTTCTGGGATAATGACTAATTGAAATTCTTATGAGGGGGAAAAATATATGTTGCCACTGGTTGATTCAGAGTGCTGCCAACTATGCAGCTGCAGGCTTCTCTGTCATTGGAAGTCCCAGCAATACTAATGTGGTGTTTACTACTTTTGCTCCCAGGCCACATGGAGAAGCATGCATGAACTGCTTCATGCCAATGGATAGTTCTATTGTGCTGTCTCTCCCTTTCAGCCATGGCTGAGAGATATTGTAGGTTGCCATCTTACTGCTTACCTGCAATCTATATATGTTATTTCCCTAAAACTATCCACACCAGTTTTGGAGACACAATCTATTCTCTGCCCAGCATTGTCTTTGTCACTAAGCATCTCCACATACATGGTGTCATATTATAACAGTGTGTTGGACAATGAAGAGAGTACCACACTGTACCTTGGAGACCTGAACTAGGGGCCCAAATGAATGATTTTGCATAAGATTCCTGCTTTGTTGGCGCTGGTACTTCCAGTAACTGCTGCTTCCCACATACCTCTTAGCTTCCAGAACCTGTCTTCTATATTTCTGGTAGTAAAATATTATAATTTAGTATCTGCTTTAAGGAAAGCAAATGTAAGGTATTTTTTTTCTTTTATGACTACCCTATTTCTTGGTAGCTTGTTGCATATAATGAGGCTGGATTAAAATATCTATTTTTAAGAAAATAAATTTAGTTAACTTTGCATAAGCCACCAAGAATTTCAAAGAAAGAAAACCCACCCAGACTTTGTCTCATGAATCAACAAAATTGGACTGGAAACTTGTTCATTAAATTAGGCTAGCAGGGACCTATCTGGTTACCTGCTTGTGTGCTATTAGTATATTAAGTTGGCCTCACAAACACTACCTGGATCCTCCCAACAGATCTGTGAGACAGGAAAAGATTATCTCCTCCATTCTACAGAAGGGGTACTGAGACTAGGCTATACAAGAGGGAATTAGGTGCCAGCTGCTACTTTAGGTGCTACATCCAACATTTAGGCACCAGTGACATTCACAAAACTCCGGCTCAGCTGCTGCCTAACCCTGTAGAAGCCTTATTCCACCATTAACATACCTAAGCACCCTAAAGTCAAGTGGCTGAGCATGTGTATAGCCAGCCACGTCCTGATGCAGCTCGGCACTGACCTGTCTCACATCAGACCCTCAGTGGGATTAATAATCTGGCTCTTCCTCCCACCTGTCTTCCTTGGGGACTGATCTGGTAGGTGTACACAGATCATGTTTATAGCCACACAAAAGATGCCAGAGTGAGGAGGTGGTGCTCTCTTTATAACCTTTGTCCCATTTTTAGAGCACTTACCCAGGATACAGAGACTTGGTTCAAATCCCTACTCTGCCAGGTTTGAACCCACATTTCCCTCATCCATTCCCCAACCATTGGCCCTCTAGAGCCATATATTACTCTCTCACACACTTAATTATTTATTTATACAAAGTGGAACAGCTTCAACAGGAGAGATTGAAACACCTACCCCAGCTAACCACAGAACCCTCTAGTTGGGGCCCTACCCCAAGAGCTGGGAGACCCATTTCAAGTGTTCTGCATGAGGGAGCCAGGATTTAAGCCTGGGTCTTTGGTTTCCCAGTGGTCAGGGCACTCACCTGTGATAAAAGGTACAATAGGACAGAAGCAACCACACTCTAACCACTGTTTTTTCAAGAAAAACAGCTGACCCAGTTTAGGCACCTAATGTCAGGAAAGAGTTCTCTGCTATGAACCCGGAGTGGAGCTAAATACCTACACCCTGTGAGGTTTGTCCGCAACCCTCTCCTCAGCAATTCCTACTGGCTAGATTAGGCAGTTCCTCTCTCAGGGTGCTGGCCTTTGTTAATCCAACTCTTAGTTACCTTAACTCTGCTCATGCATTGCACAGGGAGGCTGAGCACCTAATTCAGGCTTTGTTAATTTGCTGAAGGTTAGGCACTGCAACAATAAGAATGGCAGCAGCTGAGAAATTGTCCTGCCCAAATTTATATGGGAAGATTGTGGCAAAGACAGGAATTGAATCCATTTCTTCAGTCCCAGTCCAATGTGTTAACTATAAGAACATTTCCAGGCCTTTCTACTTACAGTTGGGATGGAAATACCAGAAAAAAAAAATCCTTTATTATTACAGCACTTCAGTTTCTGGCCAGACCATGACATATATAGACATGGGAAAATGAAAACTGAGGGAGGTGGGATCTGAAGTGTTTTTAACTTCAAAATTTAGCATGAATTCTTAACAAAGATCTAGTGGTACTTTTATCCACTAGGATAAAAGGATAGTGGTACTTTTATCACAGCTGGGTCTTCCATAAGTAATCAGTGGTTAATTTCTGTGTTTGAACTGGATTTTTGTAAGATGATGCTAGTTCATCTATCATTTAAATTTAAACATACTGGGAGTCAGCTAGTGAGTTCTGTGGGACTAAAAGCACCATCATATTATGGTACTGATAATCACTAAATAATTTGTCATCTGCAGTGTAGGAACCCATACAAAGCTCCTGGAAGCTGTGGAGCCTGTTTTCACAAATGGCCGACATGATTCATGCTAGAGGGCTAGGGGAGGGAGAAACCAGCAGGGCTACAAGAGATCTGATGAGTCATGGTATGATTTTCTACAGGCAAAAAGTCAAGCTTCCTGGGCTGCTTGTATCAATTCGCTCTCCTCTCACAGGTGCAAACCCTGATGTGTTGCCATTTCAAAAACAGACTGGAAAAATTCTCAAGTGTTATAAAGGAAGAGAAAGTAAGCCTAGAAGAGTCAGCATAATGTTAGAACAAACAGGTTATAAAAATTTACATAATATATCTTCCTTGTACAGAAGACTTTTATCCCTTTATTTTGGAGGCCTTGACCTTCATTTTATTTTTTCTTTTGAAGACGCTTTCTAATTTCAGATGAGTACCCCACAGACTAACATGGCTGCTAATTGAGGTCATGGAGGAGAGCCATGAAGTTCTCAGTATAGTCTCCTCCATGGGGTTGTAATATTAAAGTTATAGTCTAGCTCCAAGAAGAACATTATCATTATAAAGCAACACATCATTAAAGAGAGGCTCCATGAAGAACATTATCGTTATGTGATAACACGCATCATTAGACAGTATCTTTAACTGCACAGCCCATTGAGAAGAGTATATTCATAACATTACAGCTCTCTAGGGTGACATGGCCATGTCAGCTGGGGATAGTCTGCTTATGTCTTGGGGAGTCCTCTCAGCACCACTTTTTGTCCACCAGTTGTTCTATATGAGGAGCTGCACTAAGAAAAGCCACAGGGCAGAATTTTGATCTCGTTTACTTTTGGCTTTCCACTAGTGTAGTACCACTGATTTTGCTGGCATTACTCCTTCTTTACACTGATATTAGAATGGTAGTACCTGTGCTGGGATGCCAGAACACAGGGATTGATATGGCCACCTACAGACACCAGCTGTTTGTATATGGTTTCCAATTTAGTCATATACTCCGTAGCTATGTAGCAAAACAGGTCCACAGTGGATACGTAGTATTGCAATCACAAAACTAATCCATTATTGACTGGAATAGATACAGTAGACCTGATTCGCTGTTCATTTACATAGAATAATGAGAGAAATGTCATTGAAGTCAGTGGAATCACACAGATGTAAACAGGTATGAGGAAAAAATCAGACCCAGTATAAGATTGTATAGTAGCATTGCAATATGAAAGAACAGGGAAAAATAATATTGTAAATGTTTATATTAGTCACTGACTTAGTATTCCAGGCATGGTTTCAATATGCTACATTATGTAGCAGTATATTGACTGTTTATTCTATTGAATCATTGTGCTTTTTCTTTGTTACTTTAAAATACTCTTTCTATTCTGTGGGCTGATAGAATTAACTATTCTTTAATACACTGTGGGAATACACCTTTGTACAACTTATAAAAGTATAAATTTTTGCTCTTGGAAAAGGAGAAAAATACCTTAATATTTTCCACATTGGATATATGTTACTCAGTCAAGAAATGTATTCTTTGCACCTTCTGTGAACACTGAACAAAATTCTTAGAAGAAGACGAGAGAAATGTTTTCCTAGAATAGACTTGAGAAAGGAGCTAAGCTTCTATTCTGTAACATGCTTGTCAGAGCCAGTAGAGGGTGCATTTTCCATAGTTCAGGACAATTCAAATGAATTCTAATTAAGTATGCAAGTAAAACTAAATTACACTAAATATATAATGTCTGAAGTAACAGGAAAGCAGGGCTGAAACTACTAATAATTATTCCAGGCACTGAGTTTTAAATTATTCACTATGAACATTTTGATAACCAGATACTGACTGACATCTGTCCTGGTTTCTCCAATGGCTTAAAAATGTCATACATGCGTAGCATTCTTTGAATAACTGAATATAATATGCATAGGCTAGTTAGTGAATTTTGCAATGTGACAGTAATGACCTGTGACTATTCTGGCATTTTCTGTTTCTTGAATTCAAATGAGATACTGAAATAGTTTAGCACTCTCCTGCATCTGCTTTAACAAACTTGCACTATATACAAATGTTGATTGATTTGGGTTGGATATATGGAAAATAAATCCATTTAAAAAACAAGCATATCTTGATAAAGGTACATCTAAAGAGTTCCTGTTAATTGGAAACACAGCATGTACAAACCTAGTGTGATTATTTTAATTTTTTTTGAGGTTGCAAAATTGAGAAACATTTCAAACTCAGGATGACTGAAATAAAGGACATACTGCTACATAACTCTTTCTATTGCACTGTAACCTATTGGTGGAGTGTCCAAGAAAACTTTGTAGAATCCCCACAGTGATACACACTATATGTATTTGGAGGGGAGAAGCGAGAGTGAGTTGGTACTGGGGGTGCACAGGCTTCAGGACATCTACAAATATTTTAGAGTGGAAGAGAACATTAATGGTGCTTGCACAGCCCAGAGCTCTTACGCAGTGACCTGTTCACCCCTCCCTGCTTTTTGGGAGTGATACATCTGACTGAGTGGGTATTCACCCATGAAAGCTTATGCTCCAATACATCTGTTAGTCTATAAGGTGCTACAGTACTCTTTGTCACTACTGCAGAATAGGGTGACCAGTCAGCAAATGTGAAAAAATCAGGACAGCGGGTGGGAGTCAATAGGAACCTATATTGTTTTAAAAAAAACAGAAATTGGGACTGTCCCTATAAAATTGGGACATCTGGTCACCCTACTGCAGAATCCCTGAATATATAGGTGGAAGGAATCCAAAGAAGGCTCTTGTGGGTAAGTGCCTGTCTGAAGTATGGCACCATTCTTAGGCTACAGAACACTTACAGATCAAATCCAAAGCCTCTTCTGCACTGGATAAAAAGGCTACAGGTGTGTCCGTTAAGAAACCAACTCACGTCCTAAGGACATGAACTATGGACTTAATACTTGGCCCTTTGTGTGTGGGTGTGTGTGTACACACTCATTTGGGCTCCATCTTCTAGTTGTCAATTACTTTGTTGTAATTGTCATTGTTGTAATTGTGATATTCTTGTAAGGGTTTATTTGGGAAAGGTGAATTTCTGAAATAACTAGTATCACATCCTATAGGAAATAAGCCAATGAGGGTTTGTTCTTTTACTAACAAGTTTGCTTTTACTTGTTATCTTACAAGTTGTGGGAATGGAGAATGTTTTTGAAATGGAAAGTTTTGGGAATGGAATCTTTTGAAAGCCCCTTGCCCTGAACTTTCTCCCTGTACCTTTCTTGAGAACATAGATGAATGATTGGATTTATGGGCACTGCACCAAAGAAATTTACTTCTCTATTGCAATAATTTCTAAACCACAACTAACACAATGTTTCTTCCAAGATCTAACTGCCAATACATTCAATTTAACACAATGTGCACGCTTAACTGTATTTTTGCCATCTTTTGATTCCCAATAGCATTATATTCTCCTACCAGAGTGGTTCTTTTAAGCATAAATTAAACTGATATTTTTTTCATTTCTGCCAGAAGTCTAAACAATTAACAGAGTTGCCAACTCTCATGATATAATCATAGTCTTACAGATTTGGAGTTTTCCTCAAAGCTCCAGCTCCTGGAGTCATGTGACCACAAAAGAATCTCGGCTTTCATTTATAAGAAAAGTGAGTTTCAAGCTCTCACAGTTGCAGAGAAAACTTGAAAATATGAACCCTAAAGGTTTGCAAACAGAAAGCTAAAATAAAAACAATTTTTTTAAAAAAACAAAAATATGATTTTTAAACTAATCATGATTGTTTTAGGCCTGACTTATTATATTTGAATTCTTGGAGTTGGAAGTATTGAATTAAGCTTATAATTTGGACTCTAAATCTTTATTTATTAAATGTGAACATATTAGCTATATTAGCTTTTAAGCCCCTTCAAATTTCATTTCCCACAAATCTTAGGTTCACTGTGTCAGGGCTTCATTAACTTTTTTGCATTCTCTAGTCAAACTCACCTTGCTCACTCTTACCAAAGCTAACCATTCCCCATAAGAAGGACAATCTAGCTCTGGGCAGAAGGTCTGTGTACTTAGCCCCTGATGCTCAAAACACTTGCATGTATGCTTACCTTAGCTTAGTTTCATTTATTTCAATGAGGCTTCTTACAATAGTATCATTAAGTACATGTGTAACTAATTTCAGGATCATAATTAGGTGACTTAAGGGACCCAGGCGGAGGTCAGACTTTGTGGGGGACCCTTTGCACAGAGAACATGATGCACAGCAGGCTAGTGATTGTCTTTCTCAAAATTGGAAATAGTAGTTTGCTGAAATGAATATGCTGGGAAATACTTTTCTACGGTTCATAAGATGTGTTCTTGGCTTTCTGTATGGGAACTACTCAGCTCCAATGCATTTTGAAGCTCCATAAGTGATATGCAATGGCACCATATTGAAATGCAATTTAAAAATCAGATCAAAATAGTTCATTTTTCATAGGCAGAACTCAGTTTGTCAATGAGTTACATTCCTTTCAAAGCAAGCAGACATGTAGCGTACCAATAAAATATACAGAAAGCTCATAAAAAACGTTATCAGTTTTAGTTTTGACATTTGTTTTGGACTCCTCTTATGTTCAAATGTTTTATTTCCTTCCAAGAAACAATGCCAAAAGGGAATACTGTTTAAAGCAAGGCTTCCAAGCAACCCTCCAGAAATTTATAGACAAAATACCAGACTTTCTTTTTTTTCCATACACTCACATTTTTAATGACTGTCTCATCTATAAATAAAAATACTTCATGCTATGATTTTAAGCAGATGAATTATAACATAGAAGATTTATTTTCCTATAACTTTTTATTAAATCACTAATAGTGTATTATGGACAAGAAACTAGATATATACACACACAGCCCAGTTTTCCTTCTTTTTTTTTAATAGCCTCTGTCAATTCACAGGTTGACAAACATGATCAACTATAAAAGAGACAGGTCTTTTGTTAAATAACTATGACTGTAATGATGTAGCTGTGGCCTCGCCTGACATGAGTGAACATGGAGGGAGGGCCCATTTCTTGTAAGATAGAATTTGGGAAGTAAACAGATCATTAGGCTAAGAAGACAGAATGTCTGGATCAGCTAAGATAAGAGGGAGGACACCCAGGGAACCATTTACTACAAACAAGATAACAATGGACAAGATAAGAAGTAGAGAAGTAGTATAGAGGAGGTTGAGCATGGACAGTGGATGCTGTGTAGCAACTGGTTCTTGCAAAGTAACCAAGCCAAGCCAAAAATGTTTGGTGTGTAATGTGTATATAAAGGGAGAAGTTTCTGTGTGACTTTGGGGTTATGATGTAACCTGCATTTATCCCCCCTGAGTTAGAGCCTGATCAACTCATTGTAACATTGTTATATGCCAAATAAAGATATCTGAGTGACAAGGTCTAGAGTTGAACTGAGTTCTTGGGAAGTTGAGTAGAAAGAGGTCTCAGAGGGAATCCCAACAAATAAAGGTGATCACTGGGATATTACCTCTGACAGCTTGATCCTGCAAGTACTAAGCCTCCAGTCTTGCAAATGACTCTGCTCAGAGCCCCATTGATTTCAGTTGGTCTCC
Organism: Dermatemys mawii; assembly: GCA_007922305.1. Classification (NCBI taxonomy): domain Eukaryota; kingdom Metazoa; phylum Chordata; order Testudines; family Dermatemydidae; genus Dermatemys; species Dermatemys mawii. Next base: position 6,288,733 of record ML677351.1, read on the forward strand.
ACATGTGTGTAGGATATCTGGGGGGCGGGGGGTGTTCAATTTCAGGATTGTGGTGAAAAAACTCCTGCATAAAATTAAACATGACTAGTGTTTGCAGAATCAGGGCCACAGTCCCTGTGTTATTCACCTGACATACTAGTCTAATTATCCAATTAGGGATAGAAATTGCATTCTTATCCATAATGAGATACTGGAACTGTGAACTCTGGTCTAATGTGTATGCTTTATGGTACCAGTGTGTTATTTCCACTGACGCAGCAAGATAAGCTAATACTTAGTACTGGTCTCCAAATATTTTAATCAGAAACATGAGAGCTAAATCCTTTTTTTTGGTTTACCATTTTTTTTTTATTGGTTCGTTGTTCACGTGCTTGTTTACTGGTTGGCAGGTGTATTTTGGGGGGGAGGGTTGTCGCTCTTGGTTCTGTTTCTAAAAAAAAAAGAATAAAGGATTAGATTAAATTAATATATTATAATAAACTGTCACCAGTTTTTTAACACTGTTTTGAAATCTTACTGTGTAAGTTACATAAATCTAAAAGATAGTGATTTGTATATTTTGGATCATTTTGTATTCTAAATACAGGTCGTGATCATGTATCTGAACATTACGTTAATGGGCCAAGAAAGTAGACTGGCTAAGCACTGAAACCATGGTTGCCAAGATATGTTTCTAAATAAGCATCTCAACCAGGGGTGGGCAAACTATGGCCCGTGGGCCATATGCGGCCTGCTGGCGATTTTTATCCAGCCCACGAGCTGGGGCCGGGGGGGGCGCGTGGCCACTGGCCCCGAGCTCTCAGACAGGGGGCTGGGCCAAGCGCAGGGAGCCATGGCGCCCCCCACTCCCTGCCCAAGGGCTGTGCTGAGCCGGCGTGCCATGGTGGCCCCGCCCCCTGGTTGGGAGCTGGACCGAGTGCAGCGTGCTGTGGCTCCCTGTGCTCCCTGGCTGGGGGCCGGGCTGAGCCACGGGGCCCAGCATTCAAACTGGAACGCCCAGCTGAGTAAGGTAAGTGGCGGGGGCTTAGGTGGTGGGGTCCCAGGGTGGTGGTGGTTAGGGCGAGGGGGTCTTAGGAGGGGGCAGTCAGAGAACTAAGAGTATGGGGGCTTAAATAAGGGGTGGGGTCCTGGGGGGCAGGTGTCTCTGGAGGAGACAATCAGGGAACAAGGAACTTGGGGGGGTTGGATGGATCGGAGGTTCTGAGGGGGGCAGTCAGGTGGTAGGAAGTGGGTGGGGATCAGATAGAGGACAGGGGCAGGTTGTTTGGGGAGGCACAGCCTTCCCTACCTGGCCCTCTGCACAATTTTTAACCCCCATATGGCCCTTGGGTCAAAAAGTTTGCCCACCCCGATCTCAACAAAGGTGCATCTAGGCACAAATTCTAAACCTATTGACCAGCTTTGACACATTATTGAAACCCAAGAGGGTGGAAGCCTTTGAGGATCTGGCTCCATGATCCATCTCTCTTCCAAAACTTCTATCTACACGACAAGAGATGATGTCCCAAGTTTTTCTCAGGCTTTCATCCTGTGCTGCAGAACCACATCAGTTTTGTTCCTTTCAGACTCTATGGGTTTGTCTACAGGGCGATACTCAGGAAAGTTAAGGCAAATCACTGTTTGAAGAGGACTAGGAACCTTTTAATTCATGCCTACCACATCCACATGGAGGAGTTACAGCCCAGCACTTTCAGGTGCACTGCTGTTCACAACTTCATACACTTAATCCAAACTGCAGGACAGTACAGTGATAGCAGAAGAACTAAGGCTATGTCTACACTGGCCCTTTTGTTAGTATAATTTGTCGCACAGAGGTGTGAAAAAACTCACCCCTGAGTGACATAAGTTATACTGATAGAAGCACCCGTATGGAAGTGCTATGTCAGCTGGAGACAAATTCACTGGGAGTGGTTTAATTATCTCAACAAGGGAGCTCTCTCCCATCGACACAAAGCAGCTACATGGGAGATCTTACAGCGGCACAGCTGTATTGGTACAGTTGTGCCTCTGTAAGGTCTCTAGTGTAGACATGGCTTAAGACCATTTAAATCCTGAATGAGAGCAGCCATATGGGGGTTAATGTGCTTGAACTATGCCCCTTGACTTAACACCTGGACTTCATACCTTTAGTTGTGTTACCTTAATTTTCCTGAGTGTTCTTGTATATGCATTGCCAATTGAAAGGGCTTAAGGGATGAGTGAGGGCACAATTTTGGTCTAGAGAGACAGTTGTCCATTTCTAATGTGCTGAGTGTGAAGTTTATTGGCTGGCCATTACACTAGGAGATGTATATATTTCTGCAGCCGCCATGCTTGCTGAGGAACTTCTCAGTTCAGCTGTCCTATTCCAGCATGAGCTGGGTTAGGGCAGTGCTGGGGTGAACCCCTGTGCTGTTGACACAAAGCTTGCAATCCCATGGCCTAGCAAATAATGTTAGCATCCTATCTAAATAATTTTTCTCATAAGCTTGTTTTTTTTAATTGATAAAATGAGAATGGAAAAAATTATTGCAGGGTTGTATCTAAAAGAAAGGAAATAGTATGTGTCAAGTTACAAAAGGGAAGCATCCCAAAAGAGAACTCTGCTTGCATGTATTAACTATTTATTTTTCAGCTGTAAAGGAGCACAAAAAGAATGCTATAACTATATAAAGATGCTATAAAGGAGGGGAGGGATAGTTCATTGGTTTTCAGCATTGACCTGCTAAACCCAGGGTTGTGAGTTCAATCCTTGATGGGGCTATTTAGGGATATGGGACAAAAATCCATTGGATGATTTAAATGGGGATTGGTCCTCCTTTGAGCAGCAGGCTGGACTAGATGGTCTCCCAAGGTCCCTGCTAACCCTGATGTTCTATGAAATCAGTCCTTTCACTTTGAATGGGATATAGAAACCAAAATGTTTTCATGCCTTTTACTGATAAGGACTGATTTTTGCCCATACAACAGTGTAATGAATAATTTTTAGGTATTAAATATGTATGCTGAATGCCTTATTGTATATTTTTTTAATTTAAAGTCCCATGGAAAAATCTCCACATATGCATGGTTCTGACATGTGTTGCCACCGCAGCTGCTACAGTATTTTCACACCAGCTTATCCTTTCCCTTGGTCACTCTGAGAAATAATGCAAACTGGAGGTGACAGTTTTTGCTAGTCTGCCATCTATGTAAAGTCATATGCAGATATACACTATCATCTGTAGTCCATCACCGGTATAGGTTATTCATTCTTACTGGATAGAGCCACTCATTTGGACTGCTAATATGAGCACTGTGTAAGATATTGTTAATTCTCTGAGAGCCATAAGACCTGGAATTTAATTCCAATATTATTTATACTGACCTATCTCACTAAACTTAGAAAGGTAGAATGGGTGCAATTAAGGGCAGAATTTAGCTTGTAAAATGAGATGCCACAAAACCAAACATTTGAGAATCTGTATGTACAAAATAAACCTCCAAGGCACTCCGATTCTAGTTTTATAGTATTCAAACAAAAAATGGTATCTGTTTGTAGAGGACTTTACTATTCTGTGACTTGACATCCAAGTACTGCAAAGCAATGCTATTATTGTTGATGCTGCTGAAAATCCAGGATAGAATGATATTGCTAGGTTTTTCCAAAGTGAAAAAGACCAAATCCATTGTACTCAAGCTTCAGAAAAAACTACTTGAAAGTGGTGACCTTTTTAATACTGATATTTATTTAAAAATGTGCACCTCATTATGATCTGATATAGACCCACATTGAAAGCCCAAGTTTAAAGCTAGTTTGGAATTTTCACACTAAATGATTTTTCATCTGAAAATGTCAGTTTGTCAGAACCAAAACTTTTTGTGGGAACATATCAGTTTTGATTAAATTTTCATTGGGAAAATTTTCTAAAGGTCCAGAATGGAATTTCTGGTAAAAAATTAGAGAGCCACCAACCCCTCTCAGAATAGTTAATAGACCAGGGTTTAGGGAACTCATCTGGGAAGCTGAAAACTCAGTTTCAAGTCCCTTTTCTACCTGATTCAGAGCAGGGACCTGTATCTCTTACTCCTCAAGTGAGTGCCCTGACCACTGGGCTGGTGACTATTCTGGGATGCGTTTAAGAATAGCAGCTGTGTTAGTCTGTATCCGTAAAGAAAACTAGGAATACTTGTAGCACCTTAGCGATTAACCAGTTTATTTCAGCCCACAAAAGCTTATGCTGAAATAAACTGGTTAGTCTCTAAGGCACTACAAGTATTCCTAGTTTTCTATTCTGGGATGGGAAATCTGAGGGTTCTCACTCTTGTTTTTCAAGATATTCAATCAAAAAAACTAATTTTGTGCCTGTGTAGAATGGGAAATTGTTTTTGAAATCACATTTTTTTTGTGGGATGGGTAAACTCTCTTGTCCTGTTGTATCCAAGACCCAAATCAAGTAGCAGTGCTGGAAACTGGCCAAATAAGTGGTAGACCAGTCAAAGCAGCTCTGCATTGGCCACTCCATCCCCATAGAATAACCTCTACAGACCTTTCTGTGATAGCCCCACAGATAGGAAGAATGGAGAATCTATGCAACAGTTCTGTTCCCAAACCACCTACAGCAATTATGCCAGGGAGGTGGGTTCCAAACCTGCAGTCAGCCCATCTACTTTCCTCTTACACAAACATACTAGTTTAGTTGTTAATTTCCATTCCTAGATATAGAAGGGGCTGGATTGGCCTCAGTGAATACACAAATTAACTGATACATGTAAATTCTCAATAAAGGCACTAATGACCTAATATTCAGCAGTATTAAGATTCCATAAATCACACTGAGATCAATGGGAGCAGCACAAGCTCACACCTTTGAAAATAAATGATCAAATGTTTAATTCTTCAATGTTGCATTAACAGTATGTCCTAGAAATACAAGTGAAATATGCCATGCAGTGGTTAATAAAAGGCTGGAAACATCCCACCTTTGGGTAAATGGGAGATGAGTTGCAAACAACAGATTTATACCCAGAAGCAGCTAACAGATGTTCCTTGGATGGCATATACAGGAATTTCTATAATGATTGTGCTGGTGATTCCAGACTTATATCTTCATCATAGATCATTTTCTATTGTAAGAAATTAAAAAGTTTGCAACTTTTTAAAAACACGGACTAAGATCTCTCTAATCACAAGGTGTAAATGGTACACATAGCTCGGTTTTTTGCTTTTGCATTTTGAGAAATAAAACTATTGCAAAATGATTCTCCCCCATTCCTGTACTCCCAACCCCAATATTTTTTTAATCAACAAACAGATCTTTACTCAAAGCAGAAATTCTACTATATTCTCATTTTCATACTTCTGAGATACCTCAGTAAAGTGTGTGCTCTGAGAACTTGTACTCAGTCTCCTTGTTTGGTTTGGTAGAGAGGATTTTTTAAAATTTTATTTTATTACCTTTGTCTTTAAAAATAAAGTTTGCAACGGCATCATTTCAGTTTTCTGCTCGAGTCACTGTACTGAAACCCGCAGTGTGACCCTGGAGTGATGCCAGTGGAGAATCAAGACCAGGCTACTAAAAAGAGTATTAGTCTTCTTGAATATATACCATTATGCCCTCCAGCTGAAATATCAGAAGCTATTTGAAGTGTTGCTACATTCTTAAGTACAATCTTTAAGCAGTGAAAGGCACAGCATGACTAAGAACTACTAAAACTGGTGAGAGAAGCCAATGTGTCTGCTCAATGCCGTATAGACTATTCCACAAAGAAATAGAGTGATTTTCCCCTGTGCTGAATATGGGACACGTAGCAAAATTACTCTTATTCAGGCGAGTTCAATGGCAATCAATCAGAACTATGCAGCACAGACGTTCAAATTAACATCAAGCTGACTGAGCCCCTGTTAAAAGGAAATACTGCGTAATTACACCGTCTTATCATTAAGGCTGTAGGGTTCACATGGGGAGAGGTGACACATACACTCATGTCCACCTCTGTCACATGGGAGAGTAACCAACCAATCCGACTGTTCCTGCCCATTGCTCGCCACACTCCATGCCTGGCTGGGTCCCTGGGACGAACCCTCCTCTCCCTGGGATGAACCCTCCTCTCCCGCTAACTTGCTCCATCTCTTCCTGCGGCAACACCTGTGTGGAGGGGGAGAGTGTGGGGGGGATAGGGTGACCAGATGTCCCAATTTTATAGGGACAGTCCCTATTTTGGGGTCTTTTTCTTATATAGTCTCCTATTACCCCTCACCCCCATCCTGATTTTTCACACTCGCTGTCTGGTCACCCTAGCAGAGGGGGGGAACCTGCAGGGTCACATGCCCGTCCTCGCCAGATTTCTGGTAGAATTCACACCAGAACGTGGGCAGCAGTAGCCAGCAGCCTTTTGATAGTATGCGGGAGGGGGGAAGGGATGACCTGGCCCAGTCTTTGTAGAGCTCATCCCTTCTAACTCTTCCCCGCCCACCCTTGGCTGGAAGAAGCTTGTCAAAAGGCAGCAAACACCTCCAGGGTGCTGCTGGATATAACCCAGCTGCCTCCTGTCTCTCTGCTACAGTGCAGGCAGGAAGCCCTAATGATGCATTGTGCTCCAGGGCCCAGGGAACCTGACTGCAGGTGCTTCGGTGAGCCCTGCTTGAGAGGAGGCTCAGCGGGGGGAAGGGTGTGGAGCAGCTCCCTGGAGGCAGGAGCCAGGGCAGGGGGAAGAAGATGTAAAGAGGGTGCTGTGGAGCCTGCAGGGTCGGGGTGGGAACAGGCTGGAAATTGCTTCCCCTCCAGAGTTAGCTGTGGGGTGGAGAGGCTTCCCCATGCCAGCGCTGCGTGGAGGGTATTGGGCTTTCCTGAGTTGCTGGCCCAGCCAGAGCTGAACACACCCCAACGGTGGGGATATGGAGGAGCAGCAGGGTTGGGAGATGGGGCAGGACATGGAGATGACAGTGAGAGGGGAAGCACGTAAAGGGCCGATGGGTGGACAGCAGTGATGACACGTAACTGGTTGCTGCCTGGCACCTGCCCACACACACCAGCCACTGTAGCTTGCAGCATGCAGCCAGTGCTGGCTGGAAACGGGATATGTATTGGGACCTTGCTGGTTAAGAGCAGGCATGCAGCGGCGCTGCACTGACGGACCAGCAGGGGAGAAACTGGCCCCGTGCAATGCTTCTTTACCTTGCCACCAGACTTGTACGTCCACCCCCACCGTCGGCCACTGGAGTCCCACCTACACGTGGTAGGCAGGTGGTTGCCAATCAGGGATCCAGTCAGCAGCAGGACTCCATAATCGGGGAGGAGGGAGGGGGAGACAGAAAATACGGGACAATTTGCCCATTTTTAAGACAAGGTCAGGACACAGCAGGGCTTAAATACAGGACTGTCTCTTTAAAAATAGGATGTCTGGTCATCCTGCAAAGAAAAAGACTAAACACTGTGATCTTCTGTGCTGGCAGGGATATGCTAAATGTGAGATAGTCCTATTTACTCTAGAGCTCAGCTCACAAAGGAGCAGTTTCCTTCTAATATACTCTGCACTTATTTTGTAGTGGGCAGGAGACTTGATATGCCTTGTGCCTTTTCTGTACTTTAAATATTAAATACTCATCTGGGAGGATCTGCCTCATAAGCCAGAGCCAGGATGTACTATGGTCACAGAAGGGTAAGCGTCTAGTCAGACACAGAAAATTACCTTGCAGAATCAGAAACAAAGTAAGTGATTAAGAGCCATATGCTGCTCTCATCCACCCCAAGACCATATGGGAAACTCCTGATGTCAGTGAATGTGGATGAAAAGCAGTTTACCACTGCATGTGGGTGAAGAGCAGTATATGGGATTCAGTCTTTGCTCTTAGTACTCTCTAGCTCCATGCCCAGTAAGTTAGGGACTGAGTAGGCTTTAAAGAGTATATTAAGAAGTTTGGAGGTTTCTGCTTCACCTTCCATCTGACTCCACTGACAACATGACTTTTCAAATAACTGCCTATTACTTTGAGATACAGAACAGAGGGCCTGATATTCCACATACATACATGACACTGCCTGGATATTAATAGAAGCCAAGTTGAAAATAATGTAGAAGACATGACTATGAATAAAAATATTGAGTAGGGTATGCAATGTCTTTGTGACTAATATAACAGGCCTTTTGGTGCTCCTTGGACAGGACACTGAAATCCCCCACTCCTCCTCTCCCCTCAGGTTGCCAGTTAGGGATCACCAAATGAAAATATTATATCTAGTCCCACAATTTCTTTTTTTGTGTGGGTGAGAATTTTTTTAGTCTTTGAAGAAATCCTGTGGTGGTTGTTTTTCTGATGATGCAATATATTTTGGGAGAGCTGTGGAAACTAGTTCAGTAGTTTGCTCTAAGTCTCAAATCAGTTCTGGGGACAGAGTTGCCCCCTGGGAGCTAGTCATTGGTGTTTGGAGGATTGCTCACATGCTGCTCATGATCACTTTTGTTCCAGGACTGATTACTCCTGGGAGAATTCTGTGCCACTGCACACATGCAGAATTCATGTATCCCTCAGAATTTTTATGTTTTTCACAGAAAATACATTCTGCCCAAGAAGTGCTGCAGTTCTGCCTTTCACCCACCATAAATTGCTCTGGAATCAGAACAGCCAGCAGCATGAACCCAGCCAACTGTTCTGGTGCCACAGAGGCCTCTGGTGGGCAAATGACAGAACTGAAGCACTTCTGGGGGCAGAATGTATTTTCTGTAGGGGGGAAAAATTCTGTGCTTGCACAGTGGTTCAGAATTCTCCCAGGAGTAGAAGTTCATCATAGCACCCTGCCCACTGAGCCAGGTTAGGACAGACAGAGTGAGGCACATGAGGCTGCTGGGGGGAGGTGACAGACTGAGGTTCAGAATGGCTAGTGAAGAGGCCAGACTAGGGCATGGAGTCAGGAGCTTGTGGGGTAACAGCATTGAGCCAGAGACTGAATGAGAGAGGGTATTCAAGGCCACTTGGGGGTGAGGGGAAGAGGATTTGCAAGGATCTATGGGAATGTGGGGGGCAGAGGGAGAGACTTAGGGTCAGCCTGGTTCTGCATGGGGGAGGCTTCTCAACTCCCTCACAATCCCACCCCCTCGCTTTCCCCCCCTAAAAATGTGTTCCAGACTTTTCCCACTCACACCTAGCAACCCTCCAGGTTCATTCCAGGCTTCTTCCCTCTCTTTAAGCTTCTTCATTACTCCAAGCCTTTGTACTGCTTCTGACAGATGCAGGAAATACAGTTCTAGATTGTAATTTAAATAAATTACTAAAAATTTTGTACTAATATGCCTAGTAAGGAATCTATTTGTCAAAAAAAAAATTACCAGAATGTTTTTGTCTGCATTGTTACAGACATACTTGCTGACAGATATTCTGAAATACATTGCCCAAATAAATGAAACTGTCATGATGATGTGTTATTTTGACAAATAAAATATGCAGAATTTTGAAGAATTTTAAAATATTGTGCACAGAATTTTTAATTGTTTGGCGCAGAATTTCCCCAGGAGTAAATATATATGTTTGTAAGTAAAATAAGTTGCACTAAGAATATATTCAGGTTCTACAACACCAATTTTTGCCTCTGACTAGAAGCAACCTGGAAGGCCTTGACATTTTGTACTGCTTGGCAGAATGTTTTTAGAGAGTTCAGAAGCAGCTGAGGGTTTTATTTGATTGGGAGTTAATTAGGCATGCTCAGAGCAGAAAGAAAAGACATGGGTGCTGAGCAGACCACGGGCCTTGAAACTGGGAAAATACAGGGGCTACCTCTTCTGAGCTTCCTACTAGTAAAACTTCATGGCAGGAATGTAGCAGGAGACTTTGCCAAGTTGCTTTCAATTTGGGTATAAGAAGAACTCTTATAATAAACCATCGGTAGAGAGGATTTGTATTCACACCTGATTGTCCAGTGCAGGGATCAGCAACCTCGGCACGTGACACTGCAGGGTGAGCATCCTTAGCAGGCCCCGCCAGTTTGTTTATTTGCCAATTCGCTGATTGCGGCTCCCACTGTCCGCGGTTCACTGTCCGTGGTGCTGGCCGCCACTTTCCGCAGCCCCCATTGAACCGGCAGGTGAACCAGTGGGAGCCGCGATCAGCTAACTGGCAAATAAACAAATTGACAGGGCCCGTTAAGGGTGCTTACCCTACGGTGCCACATGCCAAGGTTGTCTATCCCTGCTCTAGTGAGTTGCTTTCTCCCACCAATCTGCTCTGGCTCTGCAAGAGTCTTGTTTTATATTATGTTTTCAATTAATGTTCTTAAGGTTACACAGCAGTTATCACCCACTCCAAGTCAGATACCAAGACTTATTTGCCAAGATGAGGAAAGTAAGTATGGGACTGTACTAGGGCCAGTGCTCACACAACTGGAGAGACACTCCACAGGAGTGTCACCTGAGCTAGGTTCAGGTACTTATGATTACATCAGGTCCTGAGAAGAATCTTGGAGTTATTCACAGAATCCTCACTCCACTGTCTGGCGGAGACAATATTCCACCTCAGGGCACAGCAGAGGAAAGATGCTTTGATCTCTAAGGGATTCAAAATAGGGTGACCAGATGTCCTGATTTTATAGGAACAGTCCTGATTTTGGGGTCTTTTTCTTATATAGGCTCCTATTACCCTCCCACCCCCATCCTGATTTTTCACATTTGCTGTCTGGTCACCCTAATTCCAAAGGACTTGCTCATTGATACTTCACTACTTGAATTAACAGTAGAGAATCCTGAGATACTTGAATGGAATTGTACAGATATGTTCTGCTAAAGCTTTATCGCAGTTTGAGTTCCTCCAGTGTTATGACAACATACTCTGTCTTCATCAGTTCAGTTCAGCATTATGACTGTGGCACTATGTGATTTAATCACCAGAAATTTTACTTTAACTCCCTCCCCCCCCCCACACACACACACGGTTCATTTTCAGTTCATTATGGTTGTACAAGCTCCAGTAGAAACAAGCTTCCTCTTATTCATGCTTCTTACCTATTTTTTTAAAAAAGCAAGATTGTCAGGAAAAATTGATTTTTTTTTTGCACCTGCCTCAGACTGTGAAAAGTTTCTTTCAGTGAATAGTGATTCGTATCTATATCAGTTACCTACTGACTTGCTAACCAGCTATGAGGTTCATTTGATAAAAAACATCAAATGAAAAGTACAGAGATGTATTTTGCTGTTAATTCATAATTTCCCTGTGCTATTAGCATGCACATGTATCGTTACTTATTTTCTGTGATGACATCAGTAGCTGATGATTTAGAAAGGAGAAGCCTAATGTGTTGTCAGTCCACACCAAATATCTTTTTGAAAAAAACAAAGTAAAACAAAACAAAAACAAAGAAACAAAAAAGATCACTCCTGATATTCTTACTACCACAGTTATAGGAAATAACTGAAGAGCAAGTTTAAAGAATGCACAAACTATGAACTATAGTGCAAGTAGCTGAATTGTTTGTTGTGATTACTTTTAATTGCACATTTTAGCCCTTTCTTTTCACTATATTAGGGACTTACAACCCTCATCACCACAGTATCTGAGCATCTCACAATTTTGAATGTACTTATTTTCACAACACTTCTGTGTGAAAGGCTACTATTATCTCCTCTATACAGAAGGGGAACTCAGACAGAGATTAAGCAACTTGCCCAAGGTTACTCAGGAAGACTGTGGCAAAGCTTTGTTTTCAAAAAGGGGTATTTGAAAGAACAAGGATTTTGCAAGTGTTTATGTGAACAAAACCATTCCCACAAATATTCAAGGACAGCAACTAATGAGGGTCACTGACATTAGCCATTCAGAAATCAAATGGATGTTCAGCACGCTGAGCATAGTGTGATTTTCACCAAACGATTTCCCTAACCTGTCATGCATAACTGGCCTGTGCCTGATCAGCTACTGGTTTCTGAATTCAGGTCCTGCCCTTTCATTCTGTGTAGGAGAAAACTGCCAAGGCTCATGGTAAAGAGTGCCTTTTACATACATAAAGACAAATTTTCAAAGGTTCCTCAACCCACCTTCTCTGTGTGTTTTTTTCTCTTCATCCCCCTTCCTTTCATTTTTTTGTTTGTTTTTGATAGAGCATGTTTAAATCAGTTAGTCGTATTCTAATTGAATTATATGATGCACAAAAATAACATCTGAGATTCAAAAAATTGGACCATGCTACATAGGAGTAGTTATGACATAATGATTTTAATTTAATGAAGCGCTTTGAGATCCTAATATAAAAAGGAACTATAAAAGTGCAATGCATTGTTATTACTATCTTTTAAAATAAAAAAATCATGTATGGATTTCAATTAAGGTGGCTATCCAGTTTTATTGACTGGAGAGGTAAATATTGACTGAAACTAATCAAAGGTAAATAGTTGTCTTGCGGGACAAAGAATTCTGTATGTTCCTTGTAACATGAAGTTATTGGACCAGATTCTCCACTGCATGATCTGGTTCTAAACCTGCTGTAGCTGATCTAGTGGCACAGATCCAATGAATTCTACATCCCATTCCCCAGGCCAAGCCCCTCTGCCGTGCCAATCTACAGCAGAAGCTCTTCTCATGTGGGTCTGTTTGCAAACAGCAAAACTGAAATCATTCTCAGGCTCTTCTAATCCCATGAATGGCAGCAGGATCAGCAGAGTGCAAAGTTAAGTTCCCCTTATTTATACACAGACACACATACTCCTGAGTTGTACTCTGTGCAGATCTGGCAGCCCTCTGACATGACCCAGTACATGTTGTGTCATTCATTTTAAAAGCTTTTAGCAAGAATATAATGGGAAAAAATAGGGGCCCTAAATTTTCTGGGAGATTTGACTGTGTGCGTGTAATTGTACGTGTAATTAATGTTTGCTTTATCCCATTTCTTGCCTCTTCTTACTGAGCCCTCAGTTCCAGGCTTACTTATACTCATTGATTTTGATGCCTTATGTTGTGTGAGTACACAGTGACAGAAGGGGCAGAAGGAGCCAGTCTAGCCACCATGTTTTCCCATTTGACTCCAGACATAAGTTCAGCCTTGCACTCCCACACAGGTAAAAGGTCCAGTGCCAGCAGCAATGCCAGGCATCCCACAAAGCAGTAAGGAGTGAGGAGATGATAGGTTCATCATCCTGTTCCTCGTTGCACCAGACATCAGAGTTTGGGCTGGCCTTGGAGCAGCACACATTGCTTCTTGTTAAAGGTTGTAGCAGTAACAATCCCCCTGACAGCTGATACAGTGTGATGCATCCCCTCACTCTGCCATAGCCTGGGAAATGGCTTAAAGCCATGATATAGACAGCAGTATTTACTCAGGTTATTTTTAAATGATTTTAAAGTCATAGTACACTGCAGAGAATTAGCATTAAAAGATGTATTGATAGCTTGCTTGTTACCTTTTCAACAACCATTGATATTTGAGAGGCACAACTAAAATGAAGAATATATAAGGGGACCTAGATCCTACCAGCAAACAAATTACATTATAAAAGATACAGGGAACAATAATCATTAACAAATGAATAGTGAGATAGATAGATAGATATAGATATAGTTTACAATATATTTTGCAGCATTTCACAAAATAATCTCTTGTACAGTTGGCTGACTATTGCAGAATAGCATTCAGGCTTTTTTGTTTGTTTGTTTTTGGCTTTTGCACAAACATCCACACAGTATTTTTGTTTGGATGATTGGGAGATGGCTCTTCTTTGTACAATATTCACGGGCTGTGCCAATAAGAGTGTTTGTGTGCAAATATGAGTGCTCACTAATTGTGCTGGAAGTGCTTGCCCTTTATCAAATGTGTCATCCAATCAGGGAGCAGAAACATTGGTGATCAAACATGGGTAGCTGATAAACAAAGATATAATCAAAGCAATTTGTTCACAAACAACCCATAGGCAGAAAAATGGAAGTATGAGGTCTGATTTCCGACTCTCTCATACCACTTCAACAACATATGTGATCTTTGAAATGGCACAACAGGCTGGAGAATTCCCACATTCAGTAGTTTCATAACACCAATGTAAATGAGTTGAGCACTGCCCAACTCATATCACCCAGCATAGAGGAGTGCCAAGGATAGAGTAGAGCAGAAAGGGGCAGTAACGGGGGGTTGAGGCAGCAGCTGGAAGAAGGCACTCAGGGCAACGGAATCAGGGAGGTCAAAAGGGGCTAGTGTCCCTGTAATGGAAATTTTGTGGTGTTTCCACCCCTGCATAACTGAAGTATACCAGGTGTGGAGTTGAGAGTAGAATCCACAGGGGTTGGAATGGGCCCCGAGAGCAGGTAGGAACACCTGCGACCCTCCTTCCCAGCCTGTAGCTGGTTGCCTTCTGCCAATTCTCAGTACTTCTCCTCACTCCACTGCCACCTACCTCCTCCCTGCTTCACATGGAGCTGCCTTTGCCTCATGCGGAGCTGTGCTGCTCAGCACTACAGGCAATTCTGGGCAGCAGATCGATCCATAGACAGTCCAGCTAAGTCTGTAATAAGAGATTAGGGCAGGAGTAGCCTCTACAGCAGTGGAATCTGGGCAGGGTTGAGGTGTCTCCCACTTCAGCTGCACTACTCCAGGGCTTAAAGTTAAACATGGGTTTCAGCGCTTTGCTAGATCAGGACCTACATTACTTAAAAGGCAAGTATGATTTTAAATAATTCAGAATAAAAAATGACTTAATTAGAATGTTAGACTAGCCAAAAAGAATATAATTTATTCTCAACACTTTTTTTAAAAAAAAATAGTGGTATTCTCTGCTCATTTCAGAAAAGTAACAAAACAAGAAATCAGCACAATAGTATTTCTAGTGCTCCATTAAGTTACTCACATAGCTGGACTGATTGGATCCTATTATGTGCTTCTTGTATGAGACTGTGAGCTGGCTTACCATTTTTTTGACTATATATATCTATATAAAGATAAAACCTGAATGTAAGTAATTTCACAGGCTCATCTGAAAAGCCTGATTTTATAAAGATCACCAAAATTGCTCAGCAAACGATTTCCAAAAATTAAAGGGAAAAAATGTCACTAATGAGCCCTGCAGAAGATCTGTAGAAAGAATGAGAACATAATCACGCAAGTTCAAGAGGGGAAAATTAAGTCCCTAGACTTACGTGCCATGTTAGCAAGTTTATCTGCAGAAATCATTAATAATAAAATACATCATGACAGACAGGCACTAATGTGATAAAGTTGCTGAAAACATAGTGAAAACCCACTAATGTTATGTTGTTGTACATCAATAGAGGCTTTAGGCTGCTGAGCTCTGTTCTGAATTTATTTGACATAATTAGTAGCTTGGGCATCTGTAAGAAAGAGGTCATTTTCATCATTTACAGTGTGCTAAAATGGTAATTTTGCTGAAAATCTCAGGAATGAAACTCAAATACATGCACCCACAGCTGACCAGCAAATAGAGAAATGTACTCATTTTTATGGTCTAGGAACAATTCTAAAAATTACTATAACCTTTCATTCAACTTAAATTACATTTTCCATAGCCTGAAAGTATTAACTGCCTAATCAGTCCTGTCATTTTGTAGTAAGCAGGTTACAGAACAACATACTCATAGGATGCAAATGTAAGATTAGACACAAATAAACAAACCAACAAAAATCCCACCGACAAATGAACAAAAAAAACTTCACTCCACTCTCAATAGGCTATTTAAAGTGATGGCCACTTTTTCAAATGAGGAACACACTAGCAGTTAGTTGGCAATGCCCAACTTTTAAAAAATGGTAAATGAATAGAGACCAAAAGCTAAAGCTGGTAGTTTGGCAGTATTCAAACAATGAACTGCTTTACATCTTCTTTTCTGTGTATTTGAGACTTTGGGGTGGGGGGTTTGCTCTGCTGCCATTCCTATCAGTAGGAAGCTTACCAGTAACTTAATTGAGAGCAGAGTTAGCCCACGATGAAGCGTATTTAAAAATGCTATCATTTGATCATAGCAAATTCATAATTCAAGGCCCATTTTGTGTCTTTTCCTCTGGTAACACAGGGCTTGATTATCATCTCCCCTATTGTGTGGAGACAGGAGCCAGTTCAGAAACATCTGGGATTGGGATGGGAAGGGATGAGAAGCACAAAAGAGGGGAAGAAAACTGGCTCTCTAGCATTATCTCCTTTTCCCTCATCCAACAGAACCCTACGGCGGGGTTGGTGCTTTAAAAGGTGTTAAGGAGCAGCTGGGTAAAGGAAGGGTCACCTGAGGCATGTCTCCCCTCCCCTTACCCTAAAGGGGATTGTGATTTATAAGATAATGTGGAACCAAGCAGTATTTGCTGATGCTTATCTCTTATTTATTGCTCCTCTTTCCATTGAAAACTTCTCTGCAAATAGAGTTTGAAAGAAGCAGACAGTAGTGAGAGCATGATGGGGGTGGGGGAAGGGAGGAGGCCCAGAAAGCTGATTAGATGCACCAGACCTAGGTACTGATATCCCCATTCTCCACAACTATTCTAAGAGCTTCACAGATCTTGGGACCTCCACAGGTGTTGGAGAAGCCAAATTCCTTGCTTGTTCTGTGGCTAGAGGCAAATCTTCTCCAACAACATAATTCTGAGGGGTTTTAGTCAAATTTGTGGAGCTTCCAGTAGAATTTATTCTCTTCATGGAGCTATCAATAGAAAGAGATACTATGGTAATTACTCCCAGTTTTTATCGCTAGCCCTGCTTGTCCTCTTCATAAATATCTCCCAGTCCTCACCGTGCTGCCTTGCCCACCAATTGCCTCCTGAATTTTAGCCTCTTCTCTCCTTCTCCAAAGACCTTGCATTTATCAGCAAGGTGTGTACGCTGAAGGAATCAATCCTATATTCTTAATCATGACCTTGATTCTTCCTTCAACTTTGTGTGTCTTATTTAGGCCTTGATCCTAAAAATATTTATTCTCCTGCTTACAATTATTCACTTCAATAATACCAGTGACGTGCATGGTAGTTTTACACAATTAAGACTATCAGAAGTTGACTCTCTATCTCTGTCTTTTAAAAATATAATATAGAGTTCAATATGAGGCAGATTGTTCAGTAAGCAAGCTGAGAAAAGGAAGCTAGCAACAAGCACTGCTGATCTTTCAACAGTTAGGAAAAAAATGGTAAATAGGATTTATGCCTGTCTAGGGCCTGATTATACTTCAATTCAAACTTGTCTTGACCAGAAAATAAATTGTCTATGGATCCTGAACAAGGTTTTTCACACACTACAGAAATGTGTATGTGTACAGAAGTATGATTTATGAAAATATTGATTTCTTTGTTAAATAATGAATTACATGTCCTACCACTATATTATTTATCAAATTTTTGTGTCATATAATTAAATTGTCACATAATGGATTGCACCCATATAGATTCATTAAATATTAAAACCTACGTGTGATGCTGCTCTCCTTTTCTTTGGCTAACTACGTATTTTCTCTGTTCTTTTCCATTAAGGTCAGTAATAGCTGTTCTCTAGCCTTATCATAAAAGCTGTAGTGACTGCTTGCCAAGGCTGGAAATCTTATATCAAGCAAGCCCTTAAAGCTTGTAAAATTATGTACATTTAGCCTGTGAGTTCACTCTTCAGCATGATCTTGACTCTGCCCAATCTGCACTGAATCTTAATGGTTAAGGAAAAATTTTGCCACCAAACCAGTTATTCCATCAAGGGTTTCCAGGTGCCAAAGCTGCTGGAAAGTAAGGGGATGATCAGAATGAAATCAGCATTTCTCATTCTGTAGAGAGGATGATTATTCCTTGAGTAGTGTCCCTATGGATTCTCCACTGTAGGTGCACTTGCATCCCTGTGCCACTGATCAGAGAACTTTGGTAGCAATATTGGCCCGCACATGTGCTCTGCCTCCTCATGCTATGCCATGAGGTTAACCAGCATTGCGCAGGTGAAGCTTCCTCAGTTCCTTCTCCACTGCCCCTAGCTAGAGCTATTAGCTATGGGTTTGTTGGATCATTAACTCTATTGTTTAAACTTAACTAGTTACTAATCTTTCTTTATTTGTCAATTCAGAGTTCCTTTGATTTTCTTAAAAAAAACAAAAGTCCCACCAAACTTTATCTATTTCTTCCCTTTTCCGGTGACTAGCCCAGTGTGGGGTATGCCCAGTTCACCAGGATTTTTTTGTGACAGGTATAATCTCCTGTGATGCTATTTGACATGAACTAGGACTGTATAGATCATTGTTGCAACCAAAGTCCTCTAGTGGCACCAAATTTTGAATAAAGGGAGTCAAATAAGGTGTCTAAGACAAGGTTATGGTTTGCTAGTTATGATTAAGTTATCATGCATGCATCATTTTTGTATTTAAAGTAATAAGTATGGGCTGTATATTCTCTGTAGTTCGAATTTATGCTATGCTTCTGGGTGACCCCCAGACAAGTTGGTGTCACTTCTGCCTACCCTGCTTGATGGCCCATTAAGGACCATCAGTTATACAATTAACCCGTTGAAAGAAAGCAGATACACCTTTGTGACTCATCAAGGCATGCAGAGACATGCCTATGGACAGAATTCTGAGGTTCTTCCATGCCATGTGGACAGCTTGTCTTTGGGACAAAGAAAGCAGAGACCATATGGCAAGAGACTATAAAAAGCTGCTGCAGCTCCTCCATCTTGTTTTCAATCCTGCTTCATACCTCTGGAGGGACTTTGCTACAATCTGAAGCTCTGTACAAAAGACTGAATGACACATCCCAGCTGTGGATGTACTCCGGAGATTTGATTTGAACCTGCAGTTTATTCCATAACTGCTACAAGCTTGAACCAAGAACTTTGCCATTACTGTATATAATTAATTTAATTTAACCAGTTCTAGCTCTCATCTGTATCTGTTTCCTTTTATGAATAAATCTTTAGATTTAGATTCTAAAGGATTGGCAACAGTGTGATTTGTGGGTAAGATCAGATTTGTATATTGACCTGGGTCTGGGACTTGGTCATTTGGGATCGAGAGAACCATTTTTCTTTTACTGGGACATTGGTTTTCATAATCATTCATCCTCATAACAAGTGGCACTGGTAAACTGTAGTATCTAAGGAAATTGCTTATGTAACAGTGGAGTAAAACCAAAATAGTCTCTGTTTGGCTGGTTTAGTTTGCCTTAGAGGTGAAAAAAAAACCCAGCCTTGGGCTATAATTGCTCTGCCTGAAGCAGTCTGTCCTGAACTGTCACTCCCAGTGGGGTCCTGGCAGAACGAGCATTGTTACAACCCCCTTCTGGGATGCCACCTGATGTATTGGGGTTTCACTGAATCCCTCCTGCTCCACCAGTCTCACTCTCTGATTCCCTCTCTCTGTTTCGCTGAATTAGGCTCTCTGGACTCTTGCCGCACACCCACCCACAGGGAGGGTCATATCCAGCTACAGACACAGACTGAAGTCAGCACTGTGTGAAAGGATTCACCCAGTACCCACGTGCACACCCCTTTTGGGGAATAAACCCAGAATACTGTAAAAAGATCTGCACTGTGCAAGCTCATAAAAAATTCCCCCTGTCCCTCAATGTTGAGAGATTCGTACACACAACTTCTTGCTCCTCCCCCATTAGAAATTGCACAAACTGAGTTTAATAATAAACAAATTTATTAACTATAAAGGGGCAGATTTTAAGTGATTATAAGTGATAGCAAACAGAACAAAGCAGATTACTGAGCAAATAAAACAAAACATGCATACAAAGCTTAAGATTTTAAAGAGGCTGGTTTAAAGAAGTAATTTCTCACCTAAATGTTACTTTAGATAAGTTTCAGAGTTTCAGTCATTTAGAATTCCAGTTATATCTTCTTACAGACTGGATCCCTGTGTCAGTCTGGACTCACCACTGCCTTTCCCTTCAGGTTAATTTCTTTCTCCCTTCAGATTTTTTCAGCAGTCCTTCTTGGGTAGGCAATGGAAGAGAGTCAAGAATACTCTCTCCCCAGCATTAAAAAGGATTTATCTAAGGCTGTAAACCTTGGTTTGATCCCCATCCTACAGAAGAAGAGTAACAACAGTGTCCAAGATGGTATTTTGTATCAGGTGACAGGACCACTTGACCCAGTAGTGTCACAGCTACATCCCAGGATGCTTCTCAGGAATGAGAGATTAGTATCTTCACAGTCTTGTTTCTTCCTAATGGCCCATCAAGACTATGATGGCCAGTTGTCTGGTGGGTATTTCCTAAATACACATACAGTTGTAATTGTTACTTAGTCAATATTCCCAACTTTAGATACAGAAAAGATACATGCATACACTGGATAATCACATTCAGTAAATCATAACCTTTCCAATGTTACCATATAAGAGCCATCTTGTATAAAGTATATCTTAGGCCAGGCCTGCACAACTCGGAAAGCAGCGAGGGCCATATTACTGCAAAAAAAACAGTTGCGGGCTGAAAAGCCCCGCCTCCATCCGCTTCCCCCCACCCCACCACTTGGCTTGCCCCACCCCTATTCACCCGCCGCAGGCCGCACAGGGAGCCCGTGCGGGCCGCATGTGGCCCCTGGGCCGCATGTTGTACAGGCCTGTCTTAGGCCATATTCATATCATAATCATATTTCTCTGAAGACTATGGGGTGTAACGTCACAAAGCACTTTCATGTAAAGGAACAAACATTCTGATTATGTCCATTGCCCTGGGGAATACCACATTCCCCAGAAGTGTGTTGTTTTTGTTAGCAGCTGATGCCAGGAGCTCTGACTTAAACTTCTTCTAATAGAGGCAACTCTTCAGCCTACTTCAGATCCACGTCAGGATTCACTGAGAAGATTGGGATCTTCACCAGAGCCCTCCATATCCAAAGGTGACAAACCTAAAGCCATTCTATGCATCCGATGAAATGAGCAATAGCCCACCAAAGCTTATGCTGAAATAAACTGATTAGTCTGTAAGGTGCCACAAGTATTCCTTGTCTTATTTACTAAAGGCTTCAAAAAAAAAAAGAGAGCTCTGAGCCCCCAGAGCAAGCCCTGAACCAGCCAGAAAAGAGCCAAAGCACATTCGATATCATCGGTACAGACCACACTGAAACCATCCAAACGTGGTACCCAGAGGTTGCATGGTGCCAACACAATGGAACGTGTTGATACACCTAAAGACCCAAAGGGTGCAGACAGCAAAGCAATAGTACTGACTGGGAGAGATAAGGACAAAAACCATGCTTTGGGGAAGTCTTCCCTGCTATAGGCACCAATCTTTGTACTGTTACAATATGCCAGGAAATGTTGGAGCATTTAGCCTGACCTAAAACAGTGATCCTATCCATACCATCATCTCTGCACCAGCAGCCACCACTGATACCAACCTCCCTGGCACAAAAGGATTTTAGATACTCAAAAGACCTTACAGTACCTGATGTACCAGAGTCTCCGTTACTTGGTACCAGAGCTACAATACCTACTTTACCCCGAACTTGAGAATCTCCGCAGGCATCATGCCATGAAACTTCTGACAATGGCCAATGCAGGGTGCTTCAGATGGAATGAACAGAACATAATCTTCAAGTGATTCATCCATTGTCTCCCATTCCCAGCATCCGGCAAGCTGAGGTTAGGGACACTTCAGAGCATGGTTTTGCATCCCTGCCCATCCTGGCTAATAGCCATTGATGGACATATCCTCCATTAACTCACCTTATTCTTTTTTAATCCTGGTATAGTCTTGGCCTTCACATCCTCTGACGAAGAGTTCCATAGGTTGACTGTGCTTTGTGTGAAGAAATACTTACTTTTGTTTGTTTTAAACCTGCTGCCTATTAATTTCATTTGGTGATCCCTAGTTCTTGTGTTATGAGGAGGAGTAAATAACACTTCCCTATTTTTTTCTCTACCTCAGCCATAATTGTATAGATTTCTATCATAGCCCCCTTTAGTTGTCTCTTTTCCAAGCTGAAAAGACACAGGCTTATTAATTTATCCTCATATGGAATCTGTTCCATACAATCTTCCTATGAAAGGACACATTAGTTCCTGCAGCATCTCACTTGGCCCTAGCTTCTGCTAATATAAAATCTTACAGCATTTGGAGCACATAGTGTACTCTGGGAAGCATATCCCTAACGAGAGAGGCAGTTGAATTTACTGGTGACAGTGGCCCTGCAAGGGGCCTGATAATTGGAGATTAGGCAAGACCAGAAACCTATTTTGGAGAGGCAAAAGGAGAGAACTGGGGAGCAGCTCAGGAATTTATTGGAAATTTGCAGAAAGAAACTGAATTCCTGATGTTTAATCAACCTGAATCATTTAACCTTTTGAGATTTGCCCTTTACTAACATTTTACCTACTCTGCAGTAGAACAAAATTAAAGTTTCTTTGTGTTAAAGACTGGAAGATTAAATGAATGATGTGACTCTCTAAATGTTCTGCAGCTGGTTTTACTTCCAATAGTTGCCTTGGAACGCGAATTGTGAGTAGTGCTAACCTGCAATTGCTATTCAGTTCAGTTGGAGTTGCCAGATGTTTAGTGACTCTCAGGATTTGGTCCTAAATTCTTCCAGTTTAATGATCTTAATACTCTCTATGTAATCTGTTTAGAGTGGTTAGGTACTGCAGTGGTGGCAATATCCTAACACATTTCCTCATGACTTTGTGCACAAGCCTATGAAAACCATTTCTTGTGGCCTCGTGGGAATCAACCAAGCTGCAGTGAACAAGCGTTGCTTCTATGAACGCAAGGTTGGTAATGAGATAAAGGAGCCCTGTAATCTGTTGCAAGGGCTCTTAATAACTAATATGTTTCCCTAATTATTTAACTGATTTATAGCTCACATCCGCTACCTGTAATTTACTGTTTCAGCTTTGGGTTGTACAAAAATGGGAGCAATTCTCGTGATACAGTACTGAATTAGTTATGGTTCTTCGAGTGCTTGCTCATGACGATTCCATTCTAGGTTTGTGCACGCCCACATGCATAGTCGTCAGAGATTTTTGCTATAGTGTTGTTCGTAGAGTTAGCGGTGGTGCCCTCTGGAATATCATGTTCTTGTGTCGGTATATTATGTGCCACCAGCCCTACAACTTCTCAGTTCCTTCTTACCTCCCAGGATGATTGGGCCAAGTGCCTTTCCCCTTGCCTCCCAAGTGGATATAGATTTTCTCTCTACTCTTCACAATTGTTCTTTTGTATCTAGTTTTTTACACTGTTTAGTTAGTAAGTAGATGTTGAGTACGGATAGTTATCAAGTTGATCACAAAAACATCTGGCCACAGGGTTTCTGAGATTAGGGTGCTTACCTCAGAGCCACCCTATACTGCTTGTGAATCATCTAGAATAGAATCAACATGAGCAAGCATTCGGAGAAGTAAAACCATTACCTTCCTTTCATAACTGTTCTTCGAGATGTGTTGCTCATGTCCATTCCATTACCCGCCCTCCTGCCCCTCTGTTGGAGTTGCTGGTAAGAAGGAACTGAGAGGGTATAGAACACTTAAAATACTGATGCATGAGTTGCGGCACTTCAGAGGGCTCCACTGCCAACCTTACGGAAACCGCTAAGGCAAACATTTCCAACGATTGTGCACGTGGATGCGCACACACCTAAAGTGGAATGGACGTGAGTAACACATTGCAAAGAACTACAGTTACAAAAGGTAGATGACTATTATTTTCTTAATGATCTTGACCCATCAGGGACTTTGCTGCTAAACGAGCATTAGGGTTGAGTTTATTGTGCATTTAGGGCCAAATCCTCATGTGCAGCATTCAGCCCAAGTATCTAAGGTTGGTGCTGGGCAGATGTGAAGGGAAGGGGACATTTTCTTTCCTTCACAGGGTCTAAAGCCATTCTGTTGAGGCTGTTTGACTAAAGTAGACCTCTGGAGCCCAGCTGCGGTGGTGTGGGAGCAGGGGGAAATGGGAAGGAGCGTCTGATTCTGGATCCTCTGCATTTGTGGACAGTTCCCATTCTGTCCCCACACATGCTCTTTGCCCCCGATAAACTTTCCCTGAGTGGAGGTCTGTACCACACAAGGGGTGCATACCCCTTAACAACTCCACAGCTCTGCCTTCATTATGAGCTGGGCTGTGATTGATTCCCAGTTCGCTACATGTATTCACTCTAGATCTCATTGAACTAGTGTGCCAAAAATAATAGTGTAGCTGCGGGAGCACTGGCAGTGGTGAGCAGTGACACAGGCTAGTGCTGAATACAAACCCTTTTGAACTCCATGCATATGTACTGTGGGTGGCTAGTCCGTGTCACTGCTGCCAGCACAGCTGTGGCTACACTACAGTTTTTAACACACTAGCTTGATGAGATGTAGACATATACATGAGCGGGGAATAACATCCTTAGCTCATAGTGTAGACATAGCCTTCCTTGCACAGTCAGACTGTTAACTGCACAGAAGCAAAAGCAAGATTATTCCCTTGACTGTGAGTGAAAAATGCCAGGATGTATGTGCTAGCCTAACAGCCTTGTGAACAATATGCTCTTTATTGAGACGAGCATATCACATGTGTACATTCTGGCATAACTTTTATTCTATGGGTGAGACTGTAACTGGAAAGACAAATAATGTGTGCAATAGAAACACTCTTAGCACATATTCCCTCCCCCCCCCCCCAATTTAATCTAGGAAATTTCTCTGACTATAATTTTTTTCACTTGTCTTATCATTTGAAGAATGATGGAATAGCATATGGACATAGATAATTTAGAATGTTGCCTCACGCTTCCTATGTGTGAATCAACCTGCTATGCAAAATCTGACATTTTTGATTAGCCCAGAGATGTCAATGTGAGACTAGTGATATTTTATTAATCATTGTGTTTTCAAATTTTTCTTGTTATAAAATGCTACAAGAAAACTTGCCAACAAAAAAAAATGAGTGTGAAATAACACTTGTACAGATGTGTCTCAAGCACATAACAGGTACATTCTGATTAGTTTGTGCTATTTTATTTTTAAAGCACTTTCCAAAGTCAGTTCATGTTGCAAGCCTAAAAATCTGCCTGCAGAAATACAGTTTAAACAGCAGTATCATGTACACTATGCGTTAGTTATTTTGCTGAATGAAGAACTGGTAAAGGAATCTATAGCTAGTTATAATAAAGATCACAAGCAAAATGTGAATTTTTCTCATTTGGGAATTTTTATTTTAACTTAACTAGGATGCTTGTGAAATGTTTTAGATAAACAGCCTTAGGCTAACATTTTCAAAAGCGTCCACTCATTTCGGATACCTCAGTTTTCGGTTGTCAAAGCTGAGACATTCAAGGGCCTGATTTTCATAATTGCTGAATCCTACAACTGCAACTGAAGTCAATGACTGCTTCAAGATACTCAGAGCTAGAGCCAGTCGAGAATCTTTTTGATGAAACTTTCTATTTGGTTTGAAAATGCCAATTCACTGAAACCCAAACTTTTTGAGGAAAAGTATCGATTTCAATGAAACTTGTATCAGGAAGGTTTCTCAAGCCTAGGGTAGGCTTTATGGTCAGTGAGTGAGATGAAAAAATCTAGTAACCTGGTGACTGATTATAGTGGTCACATGGGATGGAGAAAACCTAGGTTTAAGTCCCTTTTCTGAATCAGGTAGAGTAGGGGCCTCCCACATCCCATGTGAGTGACCTAATAACTGGGTATTGGCTATTCTGGGGTGGGTAATGTCTCTCTCTGTCTTTTTCTCTTCTCCCCGAAACATCTCCCACCAGCCAAAAAAAATAAAATAAAATAAAAAATCACAGGTTCTTAGTTTTGTTCCAATGCAAAATGACAATAAATATCAAAACCTTTTTGCTAAAGGGAATTCTTGTTTTCCAGACAGCTCTACTCAGGACCTCTAAACCTTATCTTATCTTAAAACAGGGGTGGGCAAACGTTTTTGGCCCGAAGGCCACATTGAAGTTCAAAATTGTGCAGAGGGCCGGGTAGGGAAAGCTGTGCCTCCCCAAACAGCCTGGCCCCACCCCCATCTGACCTCCACACAGTTTCCGCTCCCTGACTGACCCCCTCAGAACCCCCAACCCATCCAGACCCCTCCTTCCAGTGCTCCTTGTCCCTTGATTGCCCCCTCCCAATACCTCCCACACTCTAACTGCCCCTGCAGGACCCCACGCCCTATCTAGCCCCCCTGCTCTTTCTTCCCTGACTGCTCCCTCCCGAGACACTCCCACCCTAACCACCACCACCCCACAGGACCCCACCCTCTATCTAAGCCTCCCTGCTCTTTGTTCCCTGACTGCCCCCTCCTGAGACCTCCCACCCTAGCCACCCCCCCTCCCCGAACCGCACCACCTAAGCCCTCCCCTTACTTACTGTGTTCAGCTGGGTGCTCCAGCCTGAGTGCGGGGCCCCTCGGCTTGCCCCACTCCACCCGCCAAGTGCCCCGGCCCCGCATCTTGCTGCCTGCCATGCTTTGCCTGCCCGGCATCCTGGTTGGGGAGCGCAGGGCCCCATGGCTCGTGGCCTGCAGCACTCCACCCTCCTCACCCAGCACTTGGCCGGGAGCATGGGGCCACTGGCTCCATGCCCCTGGAGAGCTGGCAGGCCAGATAAAAATGGCTGGCGGGCCACATATGGCCTACGGGCCTCAGTTTGTGCACTTCTGCCTTAGATGTTAGTCCATCCTGTGCTTTGCTGCACATTGGGCTACAGGACCTCTAAAACACATGCCTAATTGTATGGTAGGGAGCCAAAAATCAAGGTATCTAAAATTAGTAATCTTTTGCTAAGATTAACCACAGAGACAGATATCTTTGATTCATCAGTATAGCAGGGGCAGTTGTATGAAAGCTTCCCTATGTGCTAGTATCAATGGGTGCCTCCTTCTGTGTCAAGGAAACAACTTCTGTGAATTAAAGGTAGTTCAGTTTCATGCCTTTGGATTCTTTATCAATTTGGGTGATGATTTTTGTGATATGGAAATCAGTCCACTATGAAGTTAATTGAAACCATGAAGCCCATGAAGACATGGCTGTTTGGTAACTTAAGATAACTCATGTTTTGTCACTGTCACCAGGAGCTACAGTGGTGGCCTTAAATCTGTGAATCCTATGTATCTCCAGCACAAATACCCAACCCACTACACATAATGTGATCCAGGATTCCTTGCCCGGTATCCCATCTGACTTCAATAATATCAGTTTGAAGCAGCTATTCCCTGACCTTTAATTTGGAATATCCTGCTTTGGTCCTACCACCTAGCATCATAGTCCATTGGAGGAAAGCATCACCAGATACAGTGAAGTCTAACTTGTGAAGGAGAACAGTCCACCATAACTTGGTGAGGGAGACAGTCAGTAGGTGGTTGAGGCAGGAAAGAGGGAAGTGGATACGTGGAGGTGAAAGGATCAGATTATGCTTAGGGAAAAAAATTGGGCCCCATGCATGTTTGCAAATAAATCAACAGTAAATCAATAACTCTAAATATGAACAAAAACTGTTTTGGTTTTCTTGTCTTCTCTCAGACTTTTTTCTTTCCCATCAATGTGCCCTAGAATAGCAGAATATATAACTATTGAGTTTGCACTGCAATTTGTGTTTCTGGGTTTTCAATACCTTTTTCCTGGTTTTCCTTTTAGCAATCTTGATGTAAACGAACCTTATTAGGCACTGTAATGAATCCTTGTCTGGTGATTACTAGGACAAGAGTGCCTTATAAAATCTTGTTCATTCGGGTAGAAATGATGGTAGTTATTTCCAGCCCATCATATCTTACTGACAAGGATTCTATTTTTACTTCAGATGTATCAGCATGGGATTTAGAGTCTTGGCTTCAGATTAGTTTTCTGATTTAAAAGTCTACTAAAATAAGAGATTGTCAAGATTGTCAAAATATAGCTATGGCTAGATTTTGCTTTTAGTCTAGTGAAGGAAGCATGATTGTCCAAGAAGCATGATTCTCTCCTCATGCTTTCACTTTGCTATTCTAGCTCCAGAGAGGTAGTAATTTGTTGCTGGTCCATACCAAGCACTCAGGGGAGCCTGAGGAGAAGAGGTGGAGCCAGGGTGGGGATTTGGGGAAAGGGTTGGAATAGGGGGCAGGGAGGGAGTGGAGCTGGGGTGCAGACTTTGGGGAAGAGGTTGGAATGGGGGCAGGGAAGGGGTGGGAAGAGGCGAGGCAGGGTGGGGCCTCATGGAAGGGGTGGAGTGGGGTGGGGCCAGGGATGTCGGGGTGGGGGGGACTTTTGTACCTTTATATGAAAAGGTGTCAGTGATATGGCTCTCGAGCCAATGTTCTAGTCTTCAAGTGGCCCTCATGGTGATTTGAGTTTGAGATCCCTGGTATAGAGGATATGACATTTTGTCTTCTCATAGTCAATTTAGCTGTAGCCTTGTGACCAGGGACCATGTCTTTACTTACTATGTGAAAAATCATGCACTCTTATGGTGTTCTGTATGTATGGCAAATAATAATATAATACACACACACACACACACACACACTTGGTGGCAGAACTCTGGGTCCTGCATTTCAATGTGGTTTATGCTAGCCTCAGAGGCTCACTGCAACCCTTCACATAGCCATTCTCTCTCTAGAACTAGGGTCAACTGAGCCCTTTTCATCAAAAGCCAGCAAGGATGTTGGTGACAGAACTCCCACAGTCTCTGTTGTCCCTACAGGCTTATTCAAGAATAGAGTAGCCTCTTGTTCTGACAGGGGCCTGTGTTTCCCTCCCAGGAGGTGTTTCTGTAGTGGCGGATTGTGGGGAACCTGGGCCTGCCCTTTACTCCAGGTTCCAGCCCAGAGACACCAGTGGCAGCAGCTATTGACAGCCAGCCTTTCACCCCCAGAGCTGCTACACTTCCCTGGCTCACTTCCCCACAGCTCTCCCACTTCTTTCTCTTAACACCTTCTTCACCCTTACCTTAGGGCTCCCTTTCCAGTGGCTTGAGGGTGTCTTCATTACACAGCCCTTCAGCTGCACTTCCTTTCCTCTGACTTCTTTTTCCTTCCCCAAGCCTGACCGGAGTGAGCTCTTTTACAGTATCAGAGGGGGACTTAATTAGCATCAGATGTTCACATTAGTTTAATGGATTCACCTGACTCTTTGCAGGCTAATTGGAGTTATGAGTCCATCTTAGCCTGGAACAGCCCCTGCTCTGGTCAGTCAGGAAACAGAAAACTGTCTATCCAGTGGCCAGTATATCTGCCTTCTACTACTCTGCTGTACTCAACTGGCCTTGGTTTATGACAACTTACATAGGGCTACAGTATGTCCTAGACTATGCAGCTACACAGAGACCAATGGGGCAGAAAGACTCTTCCTTATTCCCTTGCATGTCCTCCACAGACCCACAATAAATTCATCCCTCACAGAATCTCTGACATCTTCTGGGGTAGGGAGAGTAGTGGATCTGTGGAGGCCATGCTGGAGCATAAGGAAAGGTCTTATTATCCCTTAGATCTCTGAATGGCTTTGCAGTTCAGGACATATTCTAGCACTACATATGTATATCGATGTATGTAATTTATTATTGTTCATTTATTAATATTATTATTAAACATAGCACTATAACTGTTCATGATTCTTTACATAATAAAGACATGGTACCTGCCCCAAAAGCTAAAAAGTTAAATAGACTTGGCAAAACTGAATGCTGTGGGAAATGGGATAAGGCAAGGGAGGCAGAAGGAAATAAACAGAATAAGGCAGTTGTAGCTCAATGGTTGGTAGAGTACCTAAGTCAGTCAATTCTGAGCTTTTTAGCAATTTTTTAAAAAAATATTTGTATTTAAAAGTATATATTTGGGTATATAATTTATTATTTCTAATTCAGTTAATCAGTGTATATAATTGAGTGGGATTATGCTTGAATTTTTTGTATCTGCACAAAAACACTACCACCTCAGTTTGAAGATTATAATTGTGCTATGCTACCAAAGAATGGGTAACACATTTATTTTCTAATTAACTTTTAAATTGTTCTCATTAAGTACATAAAATGTCTTAAACTTATATAGCATCTTTCCTCCTGAAGGTTCCCAAAATACTTCACAGATTATGGCACCAATCTAATGCCCACTGAAGTCAGTGAAAAGACTCCCATTGATGTCACTGGGTTTTGGATTAGGCTTTCTGAGCAATATTCTTTTCTCAGATTTTGCACAAAGTTTCTAAAGATTCCATCATTTGTGGGGCTCAGCTGGTGCCAAGTATCTCTCTCTGGGCCCCAAGAAATTTACAGATTTTGAATTTTTGTAATCTATCATGCTCTGGAATTTCTTTGTCTGAGCCCCATATTTGAAAGGGGTTATTCTACCACAAAGTGAGAAACATTTGTCACAGTTTGTCACAGTTTGTGCGAAATTAATTTTGGATTTTCCTTATGGATTGATCTGAATAGTTGTGCCTCATCATGTCTTTTTCTTTATTTTTCAAAGGGCACATTTTATGTTGTGATACACTGATGGTAATAAACTTTTTAAAATATAAAAGCATTTGTTTGCGACCATGACTGCAAGGCAAAAAACCTTATTAAAGCATTGCCAGGCAGGTCAGCTGCCGTTACAACACTAAAACACCAGTGACAAATCAATACCAAAAGTATTAATAAAATAAGAGTGCATAACACAAACAGTGCAACAGTGAAGCTAGTGCAAACAAACACATTCCCTGTTTTTTGCATGTCCCCTGTCAACACCCACTAAACATTATTTTTGTCTTCTAACTCTGCTATGGAATAGCCATTTTAAATTAAGAATGATATGGAAGAAAAACACACACACACACACACACACACATATACACGATTTTCCTTAAGAACTGTATGGATTTCCAGCCTACCATATACAGAGCTGATCTGTGGAAATAATGGTTTTCAGTAATTAAATGCAGTATTTCAAAGGTTCACATAGATATGCTAATAATGCCATTAATCTTCCTCTCTATATATGTAAATCTGCAGCCCAGATGTTGCATCATTTGCAAATCTTGCAATTAAAACATTTTATAACTTGCAGTTATGCAAAGGGGCAGCAGACTGTAAAATGGGTAAAATCACTTGGCTATATTACCATGGCAACACACTGACCTTCATTCAATTAGTTACAACTGAAGATCCAGCTATTAATTATAATGGTCAAAAATGGATGTAATCTCCCTTTACCTTCTTAATATGGACATTTCTCACTCATCGTAAGTCTTTGACTGCAAGAGGCAAGGATCCAAACCTGAAACACTGAAAGTGATAGTGCTTGAAAAACACTGATGGAAGATGGGGAAGGGGAGGGAGGCTAGTGAAGTAATCTCATTTATCAGCTGTATTCAAGATACTTTTTAACTTGCAGTCTAAAGCACTCTGTCAGAAAAGCTTCAAAGTGAATATTCATTATTGCTCATTTTAGCTACTGAACTCTCTACATTATGCGTGTCAGCAATTATCTCTCACTTTAGAAAGCCACTGTTAATTAGGGCCAAACTAATCTCTATGGGACCCTTGAAACACACAGATGCCTCCCTTTGCCAGAGTTCTACATTTTGCAGCAACAAAGTTATCATTTGCTTGGCAGGGTATCAAAGAAAAGTTGTCTGTTAATTACAGAAGACACTTACATACTGACACAAGAACAGTCCTAGTACAATAAACTCCAGAAGTATAGTAAATAGAGGCGTATCAAGATTTTATTAAATTAGGTTAAAGGTCAACTGTCTCACCAGAATTTATTTTGATTATGCTAATAAATGTAATGTTTGACACTGTGACATATTAAAATTCTGTTGATTATTTGAAATTTCCTAACTCAGCTAATTAGTGATTAGAAAAGAGGAAGGAATACAATTCAGCATTTTCTTTTTTATTCAGGCAAAACAGGTTGAAAAACCATATACAGTATTTGTCTAATCTACGTTGATTGACATTTCAGAGATATCTGTTTTCTATCTTGGAATTTACTTTCTGGATATTTCCTGTTTTTAACTAGCACAATAATTAATTCATGATTGAACAGGGAGAGTAAACAGAACTTCCTCATGGAGGGAAGGGAATTTGAAAGTTTTCTGACAGGACACAGTATTGAGTGTTAGCCAGTTATAAAGCCCATTGAAACAAATGGGAGTATTGCAACTGACTTCAATGGTGTCAACTGACTTTTGGTGTCAGCCAAAATCTCACCTGTGGAAGTTGTATGTGTGGCTATATAATACAGATATTATGATGGCCAGTACCCGCACAGGTGTATCAAGGAAGGGAGTAAAAATTTGTATCTAGGGCTGATTTAATGCAACAATTTAGTGCACAGATCAGTGTGGTATAAAATCTTCATTTACATGAGTCCATTTCAAGTGGCAAAATTACAGATCAGTTGAGCCAATGAAACTTTTAAACATCCAGTCACCATCATATATTTAATTTATGCAACATATTTTAGAGAGAAGACATTTTTAAAAATTTACCTTACAGATTTTAAGGGTTTTTACAGATATTATTTTAATATCCTTTCACCTCTCTAAACCATGCTTTCATATCTAGTTAAATTTTATAATAAACTTTACAGAGTTTAAATGCCTTAATCACGTCCCTTCTTAACCATCAGTTCAAGTTTAAATAAATGAGTTTTATCTATTTTTCCTCATGTAAACCTTCCTTGATGTTCATCAACTTAGTTTTCTACTTGCTTAAATAAAAATATGACCTCTTTTGAAAGTTCAGAGGTCTGAGATGTCCCTTTAGAGTAGAGTGCAATTGAGGAGTTTTAAGGTACAGAATAATGGTCAGATTCTGCAACCGTTACTCACATGGATAATGCTTTTATATTACTTTCTTCTTCTTCCTCTTATCCCATCATCAGGGTTGGGTAATCATACAAGCATCCACCATCATGAGATGTCTGATGTGGCACTAAGGTCCACGTTCTTATCATCTTCTTTTGCACAATGTATCCACTGATTCTTTGGTTTTCCTCAGGGTTTCTTTCCTACTGCCCTCTCCTGCCATGCTCTCTTCACCAGGTCCTCTTCATTCATGCTCAGTATATCTCTGAACCAGGAAAGTCATGCTTCCTGGATTTTGTCAGCCACATCACAGACTTTGACTTCCATATTAATACTTTCATTTCAAAATCTGTCCTTTCATATTACTGTTTTTATTGTGTCTCATTTCAAACACCTGTAGGCATTGAACCTACTATCTCTTTAGTGCCCAAGCTTCTGCAACATACACCATTGCGGGATACAGTATTGTTGTGTCCAGTTGGCTTTCAGTCTCAGTACCATACATTTGTCATAAACTACACCTGAGATGTTATTCTGCACTCTTTTAACACTCCCTAGTCTGCACTGTATCTCATGTTCGAGCTCGTCATCATCTGTAACCCAAATCCCTAGGTACTTGAACTGGTCAGTCTGGTTTAGTCTCACTCCATTAATCTCTATATTCAGTTTTCCCGTGGCACTTCTACTGACCCATATGACCTCAGTCTTAGTCAAGTTCATTTTCATTCCCTGCCTACTTAGCTGTTCATAGTACTGGTTTATTATTTCCTCTAGGTGTTCTTCTGAGGATACCCTTATTGCTGTCTTATCTGCATATAGAAGCTTCTCACCTTTTCCTGTCATGCACTTCCTGCTGACATTGTCCATCAGTATGATAAACAACAGGGGTCTCAGGGCCAACACCTGCTGCAGACCAACTTTCACTTCGCTGTTTATTAATTTAGTTTGGAATATTTATGCAATGAGTAGACACATGAGTATGCACATCAGGATTGGGACCAGTATATTATTGAATCCTTCTCTGGTGGGGTGAATAAACTCCTCACTGGGAGCAGTTCTGGGCCCAGGCATCTCCACCCCACTGCACCTGCAGAGCTTGCTTCATCTGGAAGAGGAGCTTATAAGGGAGCGCCAAACAGCTTGTGGAGAAGAGAGAATTAAAAAAAGAAAAGTAAAGAGGAGGAGAGACCTATGTTGGGAGCTCCTGAGCATAGGTAGAGTGGGAGTTCTTACTGCAAGAGAGGAGGCTGCAAGCAGCAGTTACCCCCGGCCCTTGAAGTGGAGACAGGGAGGAGACCCCAGTGTGAAAAAAACTGTCAGGAAACAGGCCAAACAAGGACAGCAGCCTACCTGAAACTCTAAGTAGAGGGGAAAGTGTTACATGGGCCATAGGAGTGAATCCCAGGAACTTGGAACACTTTAAAATCTGGCGCTAGTCTGCAAAGAAGACGACTACTAGCAGAGCTGAAAATTCTGTTGTTGTTGCTATTTTCTGATGGACTTTAAGTGAAGGACTTTGAGGACTTGAGTTATGTGATAGGAAGTAGCCTAGGAAGGCAGCCCCTAAGTACTCCAGCATGTTTGCTACTGCTTTCTGTTGTAGGGCCCTGGGTCAGAGCCTGGTGGAGAGGGTGGGCCTGGGCTTCAGTAACAACTACAGCTCACCAGCCCTGGGAGAGAAGGAGGGGACAGAGACATTGTAAAGCATGACACCCAGAGAGGCCTCCAGCTGGACTGACGATATTTTCTTCTGTGGGCACATTGGACTATATACATTTTCTTGGACTTATTATCATGGAAGAGGGAGAACTCAGTTAGTGACCTGGGTGAAGGGCCAAATCACTTCCTACTGAAAGGTGGATTGCCACAGTGTTGGCGTGATTGCTGGATATGCGAGGAACACAGGTGATGAAGTAGAGCTGGGACTCATTTAAATAACCACTAGGGGGTGCCACCAATAAGCCTAGCCTCCATCGTATCTTGTATATCCAACACCTCCATAGTGGGGCTCTTTGTCCCTTTCTAGTGCCTGGACAACATACAGTTTTATGAGTGAATTTCGGGTTTCAAATCTGACTTCCAACAACAGGTGTCATATTACAATTGGATGCCAGGAGAGGATTTGAGCTGCAATGGAACTCTGAGTCTTGGAATGAGTTTCTCTAACCAAAGGAATTATGTAACCCACACTTCCACAAACAGCATACAAGCATTTCCCCCACTTGGCTTTTACAATCAGATAAATTTATGTCAAGGATGATGGGGGTGAGATTGTACCATTTGCACAAATACTAGGTTGGGAGTAGGGCAGAGCCACTCTTCCCGTGGGAAGCACTAAGAGAGTGAGCCTCAGGAGGCACAATATTTCCTATTGCACATTTGGTATGTTCACACTGGAAAATAAAAAAAGGTTTGTTCTTAACTTGAGTTAAAACAGTGGACATGCCAACTCATATTTTAACTGAGTTAGCAGCTTGAGTTCAATTCCAGACTTCACTATATGCTTTTATGTGAGTAGCTAATCCAAGTTATAGCTAACCCCAGTTAAGAACACACCTTTTTGTAATGTAGACATATTTATAGTGAATGGACACTCTACGCTGGCTATAAAGATAGTGTAGATCTCTCCCCATAGTGCACGGGCTGCTCTTTGTTAGCTGCTAGGAAGGCATATCCATGATCTTAGGTTATCCTTTCTCAATAATTCATATCCTAGAGGGAGCAAGAACTAAGCAGTTTCTGGTCCCTATTGTGATTGGCCCTTATGTGGGCAGTGCAAGAGAGGATATGAGGATCTTCTTCCATGGCCTCCCCTCTTGTGTAATCACACAAGGGCGGATCACAGTCTAGCCCTTACATATTCTGTAATTTACAGTGGTTTTTAGAAGATTTTTTGCGTATGTGCATCCTGCCTGCAAATAGAATCAGACCTACATACATAAAAATGTTTAAGTACTATATCTTCCTAAATAATGCAGTATGTTATATTATGATTCTGCATACACACACAATGGTCCTTTTTTATAAATTAGTTATGATCTGAAACCTAAATTATAACATAGCTAAAAATGGGACTAAGAAAGTCCAACCTTGTTAAGAAAGGTTGGCTCCCAGTGACCCAAATGTCTGACCTGATATTGCTCTCATTGCTAGTAGTAACCCTTCAGGCATTATCAAAGAAATTTAAAGTGCTACAAATTTAATTCATAGTGACATAATTAGAACATCAGTAAACTTAACTAGCTGGGCACTGCAAGTCATTGTATTTATATGACGTAAAGTATGGGGAGTATTAGAGCTCTGAAACTTTAAGAAGCAATAAATTACAGGTTAATTTTGGGGTACATTATAAGCACATGGGAAATGCTTTTTTTTTTTAAGTTGCTACTGTGTTATGATACCAGGTTTTCTGAAGCTTTGACATTGAAGCATTCCAAAGAGAATCTTAAAGACAACACAGGGAATAAAAAAACGGTGCTTGGCATACCTAATAGCTCCCTGCTAGATCAAATTGCCACACATATTACTCTGAACATCAGTAGACATAGCTTAGTCCCATCAATAGTTTGCTGACCTGTGCTGTGATAACATTTCCATCTTCCAAGTACACAGTATGTGACATTTTGCAAATACATTTAACAGGGAAAAACTGACACTTATCCTGCTTGTTGGTGCATGCTGGACAGTGCCAAGCGTATTGATTGGGCAGCAAACTCTCTTCAGCTGAGTGATTGCCATCGTTGACATCAGTGGTCTTTGAACTGCACGGTATCTCAGTCTAGTGAGATCAATCAAGTCTCAGCAATACAAACACATACCAATAAAATGGAACAATAAAAATCTTTTGAGATTGCCTTGGCACAAGTAGATCTCCACAAAAGGGAGAAATTCTGCTGTGGGCTCAGTGATAAGGAGCATTTCATTGTATGAGATAATAGAATTTTTGAGAGCAGGTAGCATAATAATTTCTCTAACCATCATTTGCCCCAGGTCAGGCCTAAAGGCCAAAGTTCAAATTACTAATTTTTTTGGTCATGCAGAATAAATGTATTAATTTCTTGAGCAGCGCCTAAGAGTGAATGAACTAGTCATCCTAAATAATGTTTCATTACAAATTTAGGTCCCATTTTGATTTGCAAATCATTTGAGAGCTGATTCCAATTTTCTCTGAATTTATTAATTATTCCTATAATTAGTAATCACCAAAAGGTTTGGATTAATGATATTGAGACTGTGATTTGATTGCCAGCTCTTCTCATAAGTTGTTCACTAGCTATCATTTGGACTATGTGGTCGTTGATCTAAGTTGCAGTCTGCTGCCTGATTTGATGATTGAAACACTTACTAGTCATTAGCATGACGTCTTAAGTAGCAACTAGTAATGTTCTCCTGGTGTGAGTACGCAGATAGATAATTATAATGATTTGTGCTAGAATTCAAAACAGTGGCTGTCTGAATTTTCACAAACAATTAATAGTATGAAATCAAACTCAAGACTTTTGTTCAAAATATTTCTTGCCTGTTTGTTCATGATTTGATGAGCACCAACAGTTTCTTTTATATATACACAATATACATATTTCACTCCTGAAAAGTTAGGGTGAGCAGATGTCCCAATTTTACAGGAACAATCCCAATTTTCCAGTCTTTTTCTTATATAGGCACCTGTTACTCCCAATTTCTATCCCAATTTTTCACCCTTGCTGTCTGGTCACCCTATGAAAAGGGCTTATCTTCTGAGATAAAAAAAAGCTTTATCTCAGCTGCAATTAGCACTTTACATGCATCTTCTCTGTGTCTTCTCCTCCAAAATCCAGTCTTCCATAACAGACTCTTTCTGGGCATAGCCCTTCCTCTTGGGGCCTGTATTCTTCATTATCTTTAGCCTTTCTCTTGAGCCCAGCGTCTAGTCCTCCTAGGCCCTAATCAGCCCCTTCTAGTACCTTGTCGATGGGATGGCTGTTTGATTTCCCACATTAGCAATTAGCAGCATAGCATGAACCCACACTCACCTTCCAACACGCATTCTAGGCCTGACACCCTAAACAATGGGCTATCTGCCTTCCCTGTAACCCAACACTATCTTTCCTTTCCAGGACCTCTTCTTATATATTCAGCCTAGCCCTAGACCTCCACGCTGGCCTATTACTGGATGTTCTCCCAATCTTTAATGGAACATTCATTCCTAGGCCTGCTTTCTCTGGAGTCTCTCTCCTGAATACCACAGTTTGCCTTCTTATATCCATGACAGCCTTATTCTTAGTCACATGCTACTGTTCCATGATACTTGTACTGTCATTATTTCTGTCTGGAAGGCAGACTAGTGCTCTCACAGATGAGGTTGAGGCCACTCTGGCTAGGCCTGTTATCTCTCATTGGCAAGGTTGTTGCTTTTATTTAATTTTGGGGAGGAGGGGCTGAAGGGAGGCGGGGTGTCCAGAGGACCATGTTAAAGAGAAGCAGCAGCTTGAATTTTGTACCAGTTGATCAAAGCAAAGCAGCAGGCAACATGGCCCTATAGGAAGTAGAATTCAAACCCATGCAGCTTCATGCTCATTGGAACTTGAGTTCAAAGCCATAAACATTCTGATGAGCATCCAAGGCAAACTCCCTTAAAGGGCCAGTTCACCATTATACTACATAGTGGACCCGTTAAAAATAAATGATATTCAAAAAACAAGATGGAGACATATCCCCAATTTGGTATACATGGCTTAATCAGTGCTACCAAATTTGCAAGTGCAGTGGGCCCCCTTATAACTAGTGCACCAAAAGCATATCAGAAAAGGAGAGGGAGGGGAGGAAAGAAAATGCAAAATTATTTCATGAATTTAAGTTCCTATTTTTTCATTGAAATATCATTTATATTTACATTTTCTGTCTATCCCTCACTTACTCCTCTAGGGACAGATTGAAATGGTAGAAATTTGTTCAGTACTCATGCTAATAGTGTAACACAGAGATCAGCAACCTTGGCACGCAGCCCCACAAGGTAAGCACCCTTGGTGGGCCCGGCCGGTTTGTTTATCTGCCGCGTCCGCAGGTTCAGCCGATCTCGGCTCCTACTGGCAGCGGTTCGCCACTCTGGTCCACTGGGGGCTGCGGGAAGCAGTGGCCAGCACCTCAGGCAAAAGCATGCTGAAACTTCAAGAAATGTTGCTTACTGGCCCCCCAGCAAATGAAACTAAAGCTTTTACACGTTTGGCGTGGTGCAACTCTTTGAGGTAGTTTGTGGAAGTGAAAGTCACACTCTGAATCTCGGGCCCAGAAGATGGTAGTCTAAGTGAGTGTCTTCACAAGGGTCCCAGATCTATTTGAACCAGACCAGGAAAGGCTTGGATGGTTAGGCTTGAAATAGTACATCAGATACAACCTGTACACACATTCACACATATACACAGAGACAAAGGTGCCAACTTTCCTATGTGTTGGGGGATCCTCAACCCCTGCTCTGCTCCTACTCCACCTTACCAAGCCTCTTTCTGTCCTGTTCTGTCCCCTCCCACAAGTGCCTAGCTCTCACTCCACCTCCTCCCCTCCAGTGCCTTCTGCATGCTGCAGAATAGCTGATTGCGGTGGGCAGGAGGTGTTGAAAGGGCAGGAGTTGCTGAAGAAGAAAGAGGAACTGATGAGGGGGGCTGCCAGTGGGTGCTCAGCCTAAGCTCTGTGCCATACAAGATCCAGGTCCAAACTTCGCAATTGGGCCTGCGTGGACCAAACTGGACCTCTGAATCCAACCACCCACCAAATGAAAGGGAACACTAAATTAGGATCCTAATTTTAATTTCATGACTCTGGCTTTCACTATTGTAAATAAGCCACCCCAACTCAGAAATGTTAGTCTGAACTAGTGACATTCCGTCATCTAGCAACACATACCCAAGAGGTATTTCAGACATTTAGAGCCCTTTTGAAGAATTAAGGGTTGTGTTAAAATATCCAGGAGAGTTCAACTTTGATTAACAGAAACACACATATTTAATCAAATTCACAGAGAGCTAGAAATATATAGGTATTAAACTTTCCAAGATATTCTTACTGTAGGGAGTATGTAAACCTAAAATAAACCTTCTGCAAACTCTTCTCTCTCAAATAAGTGTTGTCCTTCTTTGTCTCAGCATTTATGCAACTTCTGTGAAAATTATCTTTCTAACCATAGTATTAGAAAGTATTCTTTATCAAACAGATTTTATAGTAGGGGTAAAGTCAAATAATGTGTATGTTAATATGAATGGACAAAAATCACTGCTTAGCTATTATGGTGTTGGATGCTATAGAAAAATCTTAGCAAATATTCCTTTCAAGTATAGTCAGTTACTATTATTTTGCCAGTAAAAGCGGCTGCTTTTTAATCAAACTATGACATTTCTTTAACAGCAAGGTCAACTTCAGCTCTTCAGGGATCTGATTAATGGAAAAGTTACATACCATTCCTTGTACAAAGTACTGTATAAGTTTTCAGTGCTGTATCAGATGCCTTACTGGCCAAGTGATGGGTTAATCTTACAAAAGAATAGATTCACTCACAAAGACAAAACTGTATGCAAATATATATAAAATATAAATCAATTTTAGAAATTCTAAACGAGGGTCACTTAAATTGAAGCTGTACCAAGACTTCAGCAGGTGACATTGGATTTTAGTACATTCATTAAAGTTCAGGAATAAAGTACAATTGACATAGTAACCCATCTCTCATAAACTTTACCAAAGTTATAAGGAGGATAAATGCACTTCCATCAGCATTAATTCTATAAGGAAGAAAAAAAAGAGATCCATATAGAAACACCTTATATTCTTTACTTCCTCTAGAAATTTACAACACTAATTGCTGGCATCAGACATTTTCTTATTGTCTGTGATGAGAACTTTCTTGGCATATTCAGTCTTTTTTTAAAAAAGAAAAAACAAAAAAAAAAAGAGAGAGAATGAGAGAGCAAGAGAGAGAGAGAGAGAATTGAACACAGGCCTTGTAGTTATTGCTCTGAGATATCATAGATATGAGAGAGTCAGGATCAGTTTTTTGATCCACTGGCTAAGAACACGGTTAAGGCAGCATATTCTACCTTCGAAGGGTGATGTCACTCTATAGATCATCTAGCACTTAAATACAATAGGGATAGCTGCAACTAATATTCACAAATACAGCTAGAAAAGACAAGAATTTCTTTTATTTCTCGTTGAGAAACGGATTCGGAAATGTGCAATATATTTTCTCATTAACCTCCAGGATATGTCTACTCAGCACTTAGACAACGCGGCTGGCATGTGCTAGCCAGCTGAGGCTCAGGCTGCAGGGCTGTTTCATTGCTGTGTAAACTTCCAGGCTCGGGCTGGAGGTGGAAGGGTCCCAGGGCCCACTGCCAGCCATGAGTTTTTCTTTGCTGTGTAGACATACCCTTAGTAATTCTTAAAAAAATGTAATGGCCAACTTCTGCCCTTACACACGTTTATTGCTTCTGTTAAAGTTGTGCTTGTTTATCTGAGGACAGAATTTGGCTCTAAAATTGCTGGTAAGGCACCCAGCATAGAACTAACTGTGTGGAAGGAGTAGGGCCAGCATGACTAGCCCTGTGACCCCTCCAAAGGAGCTACCTGATGCAAGGTTGTGCTGGTTTCATTGTTGGGGAGGAAAATTTGGCCAGGGCATTGCTATGTCCTGATTGTTCCCAACTACTAGAATGGATTGTTGGGATATTGGCAGCTGGATGCAAAATGTGCATTCCTTTGCATCTGAATGAGATATCATTGCTTTGAAAGGAGACAGCAGCTTTAAATTCTTGCTGGAAATCCAGTATGTCCATATGTGCTGTGCTTTAGCCTGGGCTTCTTTCTGACTGCCCCCCAAAGCTGTCTGAGGTCCAAGGTAGGAATAATAGATTTATACTATTGCACATCCCAATCCATGTCATGCTTTGATTGCCGGGGGCTATAGTCTTTGTCCTGCTGGTGGAAATCAGCAAGTAGCTCTCTGGCCCAGCTGGAATAGTTTTAGTATTAGGTATCTTCTGAAAAATGCAGTGGGATTTATAAATTAGATGATGTTATATAAATCCAGCAGCAGATTTATACAATTCTTTCATTTTGTTTTAATTTAAAGATTATGCCAATAAGTCCTAAACAAAATGTTTCACTTTCCACAGGAGATTAATTTTGCTCTTTTAAAATATTGGTGGCTCAAAAAAAGCTAATATTAGATGCAGCAGCATCTGTTTTTCAGTTTTCTTTCATCTAATTTCACAGCTGGACTGTCCGAACCACAAGAAGGTCAAGTGATTTGCCCCTATTCTGCCTATGAATTTATGGCATATGTCTGACAAAACAGAGCCTGTATGCTTGCCAGAAGTATGGTGCACATTTAAATGTATAGTTAAAGTAATGTCACTTATTTTTTCTAGGAAAATATAATTATTTAAATGATATTTTGCTAACTTAAGGATATAAATTAATGCCACTAATTTCTTACCACACTCTTAGCCAAAGCCTTTTGAAATTGAGCTGTTGTTTCCTCTGCTTTTCACAGGAAAAAGATTGATTCAGTTTCCCTTAGGACATTTTGAAATAAAATGAAATAAAAAAATTAATTTAATTTCAAATTTCCCATGGGAAATTGAATTGAAACCAAGTGTCAAAATGGCAGGAACATTTTCAGTTCATTTCAACTTGAAATATTGTTTTGTTTTTTGGTTCTTTTACACTTTTATTTGCCTTCCCCCCCCCTTCTCCCTTTAACTTTTTTCTTTCAAAAAATTAAAAAATAAGTTTGAGAAAGAAGGGAAACCCTCATTTTCACACTCTTTTCTGTTTTCCAACAGGGAAAAGTTGGAAAACAGAAATAAATTGTGGGAAAGAGCTTTGAAAAGCTGTTTGTAAAGAAAGAACATATCCAAATTTCTCTGTTCCTCAGTTTACTTATCCGTTAAATAAATTTAATACTGAACTACCTCTCAGGTTTATTGTGAGGCTTTAGTCATTAATGTTAGGATAACACTTCAAAATCCAAAGCCTACTGAGGTCAATGGTAATCTTTCTGTTTATTTCAGTGGGTAGAAGATCAGGCCCTTTGTACATGCAAAGTGTGAAATATCATTATGTGGGCAAGTGCAAAGCATCTCAGTTGTGTGGACATTATTGTGTGAGTCAAGTGTAGATTGTTTATGCATTTCATTTGTGGCTAGAAGTAGATGCAGCATTTGGTCAAACTATTTATTCAATCATTTCCTCTATTTTTCTGTTATGAATTGTTTGCCAACAGATTGCAATTTTTAAAATGTGTTTTGTATTCAAAATGATTTGACTGTTTATAGTTAAACATTTGGAACATTTGCTAAGTGTTAGAGTGGGCACAATGGAAAAGTTTGCTCTGGTTCTATAGAAATGATCAGTTCCAGCAATACTCTTTATAATTAAAACGTGGAATACTGCTAAAGCCAATAATATTTCTGGAACCAGAATGAGATTAAGTGCACACAGTGTGTTTGTTACTATTGCTGAGTGATGATTCATCTTATCAGCTGTGGAACAAAATCAATGCCATGTAACTAAGTATAACTTTGGTAATGAGATATTTGTGTGTGGTGGTAGTGGGGCTGGGGCGTTGATCAACTCATACAATATGTTTTTCTCAGCCGTGGTCTACACTGGGAGGTGGGGGTTCGATCTAAGATACGCAACTTCAGCTACGAGAATAGTATAGCTGAAGTCGATGTACTTAGATCAACGTACTGTGGCATCTTCACTGAGATGAGTCTGCTGCTGCTCCCCCATCGACTCTGCCTGGGCCTCTCACAGTGGTGGAGTACAGGAGTTGATAGG
Organism: Dermatemys mawii; assembly: GCA_007922305.1. NCBI lineage: Eukaryota > Metazoa > Chordata > Testudines > Dermatemydidae > Dermatemys > Dermatemys mawii. The sequence goes on from ML677351.1 coordinate 6,332,140, forward strand.
AGAGTGCTCGAGGATTGATCGCTACTTGCCGATCCAGTGGGTAGTGTAGACATACCCTCAGGAAGAAACGGAGGGAAATTTGTGTACTTAATTGGAGGAAAATGTGTATTGGTAGGATTAGAAAAGTTTTAGGGGATGTAAGGTGAATCCTCCATATCAAGGTTCTGAAACCTCCATATCAAGGTTTTGATTAGGGCCCTGGGCATATTTGAACAAGTGTGTCCTGCTGTGTTAATAAATCCCTGTCCTGTTTGAACTGCTTTGCTGGTCCTCAGCCTGCACAATGAACAAGATTGCCAACACTGAAGGAGGAAAGGGATCAGACAGTTAGGCACCATGCAGCTGAATTAGGAACAGACCTGACAACACTCAAGGTGTTACTGTTTTTGGATGTGATCCAAAGTAAAGCTTCAGTTTGCCTCCCTTTGTGTTTTGTTGCTATTGTGGTACATGCCCTCAGTAAATCTATACTTACATGCCCATTCATGTGTATCACACTCATACGCTTATTCTTTATGTGACCTCTATCCACTGATTTTGATATTAATGCCCAAACAGGGTGATCACCCAGGCTGGGGGCATACATAGTGTCACTAGGTTGATTTTGTTAATTTCTTCTCAGGAAGTTTCAATGTGCATTGTTGGGAAGAAATTCATCTAGTCTGAGGAACTTGATTATTTAAGGCAACTGACTGCTTACTCTGAGGGTGACCAGAAAAGGAGGTGTTTTTTACCGTGTGTTACATACGAAGTAAAATCTGATAACATGCCAGGGTGGACAAAGCAGTGGTTGACCTTTAGGATTTACTTCAGGAGTTGCTAGCACATGACAACTACTAAATGCTTTGTTTACACTGGGGTTTTACCCTCTGTTAGATACCACATGTTATCTCTCGTTATGTAAGAACACATCTTTTTTTCCTGAGTAAAGACAAGGCCTATGTCAACTGTGTACTGTCAGTTGAAGGCTCTTTGAATCACAATGTAATAACATCCTAATACACATTATCTTGGGCTAGGTGTATTCCAGTGAGCTATGCTAAATTTAAATTCAGTCGTGCATTCTTTTAAAGCAAATGTTATACATTGTATGATTTTTTTAGAGAAAACTATTGAAGTTGCTGAGAAATATCTAAAAGACTTTACAGAATGGGTGTCTTGTTACCATCATAGAAAGATTTCTGCCTGATGATGATTCTGGGTCACTTAGGGAGGTGGAAGCTATTTTCATATATTTTCTTTTTAACTGCATGTGTAGTATAGCATTGCTTTAATGTCAGGATAAACAATTTTTTAATATCTGCTGATCTTTCTGGTTGTTCAATTGTTATGTACGTTAAATCTAGTGTTACCTAAACAAGAGGCTCATTTCACAGTAAAAATCTACCTTATGGTTTCAAAAAACTGTTATATCACAACCATAATTTTGCCCACTGGGTGGTCCTATGTATAATTTGAAAACATTGTCTGTGAAAATTTCCAGAAGTCAAAACAAACATAACAATTTAACCAAATTCTGAATACATTTATTTTTCTCAGACGCTATCGTACACAGGAGAGGATTTTATTCTGAACATTTAAGAATAAATGTGGGCAGCCCTGCCCTCAACCCCATAGATCCCCCATGTTCCTCCACACTTTATCTCTGGCACCTTGGTCATAACTCCTGATCTGTATGTAGAGGGGATCTGGTGCATGCTAACTTATTTTACTACAGGTGGGTTGGGTTCCATTGTCTTCATGCTTTTGAGTCCTGGAAGGTGTTTTTAGAGATAAAAATAAAATATAGGCAGCGGTTAAAAATATAAGTGGCTAGACACATGGAAAAATATATCTTACAACAGCATGTGTTACAGGGCCATCTGCTCTGTTCTATAAGTCCATTGATGATGCTGTGCTTTTCAAATTCAGAATATTTATTTGCAGACATAGAAAGCATGCAGACTTTGAGTCAGAATGCTCACACTAAAAGGCAACCTCATTATTTGGGAATAAATACTGTGGTCCAAATTAATCCCTGGAAAAGCTTCATTGAAATCAATGAAAGTGCACCTGGGATGAATTTAGTCATATTTGTCTACCAAAAAAAGTCCACCTCAGATATTCAGTTAATCCAGTAGTCTCTATTTCAGGGGTGACCAAACATACTGACCTTCTGAGCTGCATACAACAACCTTCAGAAGTTTGAGACCTGGGGTACTTCTGCTGGGGCTTGGGACTCCAGCCCTGCAGTGACTCTTCTGTTGGGTCTCAGAGCTCCTGCTAAAGCTCCAAGCCCCAGCAAGCACAGACACTCCCGTCCAAGAGCTCCCCGACCAGTCTGGTAGGTAGAGAATGGGGGTTTATTGGGGTTTACAGGAGCCGCACTTTAACTGTAAAAGAACCACGTGCAGCTCAAAAGCCACGGTCCGGCCACCCCTGCTCTATTCCATTGTTCAACACGTCAAACTAGCTCACTACTCTAAAAACTAGGCATACATCTGTTCTTAATGTATTGTTGCTATATTGCTGATGATCCCAAACTGGGATGTCACATAGCCAATTAAATGGGTTTGTTTTGTTCATTCTGTTTTGTAATTGGAGTTTATGTTGTTTTCAGAAGTGACAAATAGTGCATTTCCAAAGCATATTATTCAGTGTGTTTGGCTTTTCCGTAGGTAAGTCACAGGAAGTTTGAGTTTTGAGCTCTTTGTTCTCTCAGTCTTTGTTTTGTTAACACTAGGGAAATCTTAAAAAATATTTTACCATTGCGACTTCCAGTTCAGCTTTATTAGTAGAAGCAATTTTGGTGTAGACAATGGTGAGTTAAGCACAGTGACATCTCATTGTCCAATAGACATGGAAAAATGCCTCAGTGACTTCAGTGCCTAAATTCCATTGAAATGAAAATTAGGCACCTAAATCACTTATTGGCATCAGAAAAGGTTACCCATGATGCTTACATTGCAGGTGGACCATGTTCACCCAATTCCCAATGTTGCTACCACTGGTGGAACTGAACTAGCTTAAGTAATAGTGGGAAACTTTTGCAAAATCTCCCTAGTATAAACCAGATTTACAGGTGAAGGGACAGAGTAGTGCAGTGTGCCCATTGAGAGTAAATAAGTAAAGAAACTTATTAAATTATTCTCAAATGAATCCCTGTGGGTGACCCCCAGAAATCAGAATTCTCAGATATGCTTCTGTCTTTATGGCCTCCAAAGTTAGCAATAACTAGCTCTTTTTGGCTGGCAGGAGAGTTACCTTGATGGAACTTTTTGAAAATGTTGGTCTTGAGGAGAAAAAATGAAGAGGAAATGAGAATTTTAGAGAACCCTAAAAGCAAATATTCTACAAGCTGAAAATCATCTATGACAGAAAATAATGAAATTCTACATATTGAGGGAGTCAGGGAGCCTAAAGAGCCTGTCTTTAAACCAGTAGTTCAGATAGACATTTGGAAATAGATTTTACTGCCTCAAACACAACAAAACTTAACATATACTAAGGTCACTTTTGACTAAGTCTTGACTGCACTACCAAAGTAGGTCGATGTAAGTCAGCTTATGTCAACTTAATTATGTCCGTGTACATGCTACAGCCTTGCTCCCACTGAGGTAAGTGCCCTAGTACACCAACATCATAACTCCACCTTGACGAGAGGTGTAGGGCTTCGGTCGGTGTAGTTAGGGTAACACAGTGTTTGTATAGAGACTGTGTTACTTATATCAGCTATTGGCTGTAATTGTCAGTTTCATGGCTCTGGGGCCAGTGGTGGGCTCCAGCTAGAGCCTGGCTGCCCACCATCCCAGCTTCCTGCTCCCCCTCAGGAAGCCGAGGAGCCTGGGTGGCTGCCCCCAGCTCCTGGCAGAGAAGCCCAGGAAGCTGCTTCCCACACTGCCCCTCTTCTGTCAGTAGAAGCGCTCCTGGTGTGGACCTGCACCACAGACAAAAGGAGAGTAATATAATTACTGCAGTGGCTTTAAGTCAACCTAACGTAGGTCGATTTAAATTCGTAGTGTAGACATGCCCTGAGCTGAAAAGGAAATATTGCTATTAAATGTAAAACAAATTCTCCAAACAAGGCTTTTCCATTGAAGCCATCTCTCGATAAAAGATGCTGAGATATTTAAAGAATTTCCGAGATCAGGATGAATGCTTAATGCAAGACTAAATATTTGAAAGTCAACATGTAGAAAGCGTCAACAGTATATCCCTGAAGTTTCTGTATTAAAAGCCTTGCAGATATGGTTTGACTGATTTGGAAAGTGTAATTGGTACAAGAGGAACTGAATGGACCAAGAGAAACAGTTTGAATGACATCCATTTAGGAGTGTTAAAGTATTTGCCAAAGTATCCTCAAAAATGTCTCCGGCAAATGGCACAGCTACAATTCTGGAATTTGCTACCTATCTGACTACATTACAGACTCTAGAGATTTTAGTAGTTTGAGCTAAACTTACTTGGAAATGGGCATTCCTGATACTGTAACATAATTCTGGAGGTCTGAATTAGTGGATAACTTTGGATAAAATAACACAGCTGAGATTCTAGAGCTTTTTCAGGCAATCCTGTGCCTCATACTGTGGTATCGGCTGAGGAACGTGGGCACAAACTGAAGTGTGTCTTGTCAAAATCTGCTGCAGGATTCTTACAGTCTTAATAGTAATATATATCCATATGTCTAAGGTCAGAGTCTGGCTTATCATTGCCAACTGGAAGTGGATGGCAGCTCACCAGGAAAGTACATAATGGCAGAGATTCAGCTTAGTGGGGACAACTGGGCATGATATTCAAATTTGCTCAGGAAGTTGGTACCTGAATGCTGCATCTGTATAGTGAAGAAGTCAGGAAATTTCACATCTTAAAGGGAGAAAGAGTGGAAACCATAATGTTTGTTTAATATATATGTGATAGGGTGTTCAGCTAACACCAGCCCTGAAAGGGTTAAGGAGGTCCCAAAGGGGTCAGTTAGCCTTCACGGTTGCATCTGATGGGAAGCCCGTGGATTTATAAATAGTAATTGCTGGTGAAGTCCAGCTGAGAAAGGATCATAATTGGAGGAAGTTTGTAGCTTCTGGGAAAGAGGCTGGGAACAGAGAGGAGGAAACATAGGGTGGGATGCAGTGTAGAAATAAGCCCTCAAATCCTAGTCCTGAAAGAAAGGACCAGAGACATTGTAGGGAAAGAAAGCCTGAGAAGGCAGAGTAGGAACAAATCCAGGGAAACAGTAGCAAGAAAGCAGGCACTCTACAGTTCTTGACCGCTGGCTATAGAGTGTCGGGGCTGGAATGTAGAGAGAGGATATGAGTTTAGATTCTCTACAGACACTGGGAAGTGGTCCACTACTGTTGGAAGTGCCACCTGGACAGCTAGTCCAGTGAGACTTTGATAACCTGAAATGGAGGACTATATAGTCACCTAGTTGGAGGGCTGAGTCATGAAGAGGGAGTGCTGTGAATTATGGGAAGATAGATCACTACAGCGATGGAGAGTCCATCGGCAAGGGGTGCCATGTCAGGAAAAAGCCACATGCCATGTCTGGCCAGAAGGAGGCACTTTTGCACTGAGTGAACCCTGTTAAAATATATTTATAAAACCCGTGGCTCCTTAGTAAAACCTTGCAATAGTAATGTGTTTTATATTAATATGGGCACAGTGGCCCAAACGCAATATATTCTGTCTGGAACATATACACCACATGGACACTTTAAGGATGTCCTTATGTTGCTAAAGCATTTTAGAACTTTGGAGATGAGGCACAGCTTGGCTGGGACTTTGTTTTCCTGTTGTCATGGGAAGTCACAGAGTATTGATGAATGATACTGCTCATTTAGGCTGTAATTCAGAACAAAATTTACTTAGTATATTGGGCCTAAATGAAAATATAAGAATTTTTTGGTTGAGTTTTTTTCCTGTGGGTGGAGGGAATTGGTGTGCTTAAGACTCTTTCACTGCCTTGCTGTTACTATTTTTTTCTTTTCCGGGGTACCCTACACTCCTCTATTATGTGTGAAGTTACAACCATCATCAAATTCATCACCATTTTCAAGTTCTTGAATCATTGCCAGAGTCTGAGTTCCTTGATTGTGACAAAATAATCCAATGCCAAATGAAGTTTCAAGGAAAATAAAATCCTTCATAACCTTTAATGGTCTTCATTTTATTGGCATGGCCTTGAGACCAGTGATATCAACTTTTTGGGACAGATAAATCCGCATTGGCATTTGTCAGACGCCCAAGGAGCTAGACTCACATCTCTTTATATTTACTTTTTAAAATAGATTTTTGTATCTAAAATGCATGCAAAAAGAGACTTAATATTCCATCACCACTATAGTTCATCCACTTTAACATTGTCTTTAACATGTTTTACTCACTCTCTGAAGGTTTGCAAACGGGTTGGGTGTTCCTGGGAAGGATTACATGTGGTTTGTCAATTATGAGGTTCGGGGAGCAGACTGACAGTGTTTGTCATTAATACGGGGGATGTGGAAAATTCTGGAACCTGAAAAAAAGGAAACCTGAGTCAGTTCCATCTCTAAGTTATCTCCAGCACCATATCCAAGTACCACTGAGGAGTCTAGAGGTTTTTCCCACTGGGAAATGGTTAGTAACATGGATGATATATAAGAGTGTGGTTTAGAACACACAATCTGAAAAAAACCCACCTTACTATCTGTTAAGGATTTCATGAAAATAACTTGTTTATAGAAAATTTATGAGTGCCTGTGTTGCTATGGAATGGGGGGCATGGTATGGTCTGATCTTGCTTTCATCCTCATACAGCCATAAATTAAGGGCACTTCTAAACATGCTCTTTGGTCTTTTGATGTGACAAAGGCACTGCTGCTTTAGCGTTTCACACTGGAGCATGAATTATGCAGTCTGGGCAATAGAAATGTTGCAAACAGGCTACATCTGAAAGTGCTAATTTAACAGCTGTGATCTGGAATGAAAATCTATCTATTTTGATAATATTTTCCTGGTAAGAGTGGGGAATGGAGAGGTTCAGTGATCTAATAGGAAAATAACTACGATCAGACTCATTGTCACTGGAGGGTGTGGAAGGATTTAGCTACTACAGACAGGGGTCAGGCTGAGAGCTGGTCAGAAAGAGATTTCTGGAGCGGATGGACTGTTCCCTCATCATTAGGGAAGAGCTAGTTAGTAATCCATAACCTGGAAGACACTCTTTTTTAGCCAGACATGCTGGAGTTTTCAGAGAGTCCAATGAAATTGCACGTGTTCTGATTTCAGTCACTTTCGTTTGTATCACTGCAGACCTGGACTCTATTGATCAGTCATGTTACTCTCCTGAGAGACAATATATTTTACTGAATGCAATAAGTTAATTAACCCTGATGTCACTGACCTGCCTCTGTCACGGAGAAAGCTGGAACTCTGACACTGTTTTATATTTTGAAGGGCTCTTATGAGAACTGCACTGGCATCCTACTTAACAGTCCTTATTATCTACTGGAACAAATGCTGAAAATGGGACCATTTTCTATCCTCTTTAGCACTAGATTTAACATAGATTTTTCAGAACTGGTATGACATTTAGAATGGGAATTCATGGTTCATTTGTAGATTTGCATATCATGCCAAGTGTAAATTATGCCTCCCACCCCCACATCCTGCCTCACATTCTCTAGCTCTGCAGATTAAAACTGTGCTTTATATTACTGTATTTCTAAGACACATATGAAAGCAAGCTGCCATGAAAGTAAATGTTAAAAGCTCCTACCTAAATTTGGAAAGAATTTGCTTTTGTTGCTATGGAAACCTACAGTACTTCTCTCACTCTTAAAGTATACAAATTACAAAGTGATAAAAAAATAACACTGTTAGTCCACTTGGTGGGGCAGGAGACACTAGAAATAACTATGTACTCTTGGTATGTGATATTGCTGTGTTTACAACATAATTATACGAAAAAAGCTGCTTGTCAGTTTCTTATTTCAACCTAATCTTTTTTCCCATGGGGTCACATTTGTTTGCATTGTAAAAATAAGCAATTCCACATAAATAAGATGTTTAGTAATTATTTTCCTTTTCTTAGCCATCAGTAAGGCTGTGCATTAGTCTGGAGAATGTTATATTTATTTCTTTGTCTTTCTAAAGTTATAAATTAAACCCACGTCTCAGCAGGTTTCCAGCCACATAGATTAGAGAGGTGGAATTTTGTGTTGCATTAGATGGTATTCTGAGCTTCTGTCAATGTCTGAAAATCAGCTTTTCTAGGGTGTCCCCTTTTTTCTTCATGATAAGTACTTTGTTTATAGAATTAGGTATACCATACATGAAGGAGGTAATTGTAATATGCTTGACAATTAGGCTCTCCTCACTTGAGGAGTTGACGGGCTTGGGAAGGAGAAAGCATGTTCCATGTTCTTTACTTCCTTCATAAACCTTCTTACTAATCCTTAAATATGTTGTTGGCAGCTTGAGTGTGAGAATCTGTCTTAGAGTATTAGGTGGAAACAAACATGGTTACTTAAGTCTTTGAACTGATGTTGTAAAAGTATGCAAAAATACTGGGCTTTGGATTTTTTCTTACAATGATATCATTAAGCTATCATGGTGCCTTCTGTGTTCAACCATGATAGCTTAATAAAGATATGTGGAACTGTGCTGTCATTTTACGGGGGTTTGTGCCAACCTTTTTGTCAGTTTCAGTGTATGCAGATTTACACAAGATCTGGTTTGAGTTTCAAGCTGAAAGTATTGTAAATTTAAACTGGAAACTGCAGTTTCAATTAGTTTGCCAGTGAAACCATACACATTTCATATAATTTTGAGGTAAACCCATGAGTCAGTCCACCAGGCTGGCTTGAAAACTTCAGAAACATTTATTATCATTATTTATTAAATTATTAATTATTATTATGTATTATTATGATAATGCAAATGCTGATAATCTTTTTTATTAGTAATGAGATCATCCCTGCCCCAGACAGAAAAGAATAGAAAGCTCACTTACAGACCCAGGCAAGCAGCTTAATAAAAAATGTTGGGGGTGGATGCTTTATCACTTTACCAAAATAGCTTTGAGAGGGGGAGGGCATTTCACTGATGAAGGTTACTGCTCATCATCTTTTTGAAAAACCTAGTCTGTCTTTTGAGTTTTTGAGGCAACCGGAAAGCAGCCTGGTTTCGGGTTGGTTTCTAGCTTCATTGTAAGGTTTAGCGCAGCTCATGCTGCATCAATGCTCTCATCATGTTCTTTCACAGAGCACTTTTTTCAACAGCCAACCAGGGAAGATGGTATGACTAACTTCAGAGCCATATAAAATACTGTGGGACTGCAAAGTAGTAGTAATGTCCTAAGCTCAGTGCTTAATTTGTGCCAGCGTTTGCCAGGGCTGAGTCGCAGCATCTCTACACTTGGCAGTTCGTAGCCCTGGCACCTCTGGGCTTGCAGTATCAGTTATGAGAGTAAAAGAAATTGCTTGAGCCCTGGCACCATTTTTGTTACAAATTAAGCACTGCCTAAGGTGATTCTGATGCATTCCCCTCCCGTTGCCTTCTTAAAGGTTCATGTTTGAGCTGGTTTGCACTTTTTTTGCTTACCTTTCCACCAAAGAAATACCAGATTGTCTGGATAGCACAATGGGGCTCTCAGCCTAGATTAGGGCTCCTAGATATCACTGTAATATAAATAATAATAAGATTGGTGCTCAGATTCTACAGTAATAATACTCTAGAAATCTTAAAACAGATCCTGCTCCTCACCATTCTGCAACATCACTGTCAACGTACCACCTGCAGCCCCCTGAATGTTCCTCAGTGCCCCCGCTGGGGAGACATACCCCACAGATTGGGGACTTCTGCTCTAGGTGTAATTAAGTTTGGTCTGGAAGAGGATATGTCTATTTCATTATTTAAAGTACAAGGAAAATCCTTTGCATAAAGTTACAATGACTTTTTGTTCAAAAGGTCATAGTTTTAAAGGAAAAAATGCATCCCTTCTCGTCACAATGTGAAATGTCAAAGGTCTCAAAAATTGTCTATGTGCAGCTGCCCACAAAAGTAACTCTTGGCAAAAATGCAACTTTCATAAATTCGTAGTGGAAATGTGCTCAGAGACTCAGGACTAAACAAGTAATAAAATTGCTCTTGATGACGTGCGTGATTTAAATGGCTAAATAATCTGCTCTACACAGGGTGGGCTTTTTCTGTGTACATCATGTCTCACAGCCCTGGTAAAGCTCCCTTTGATGAATCCTCACTTGATTGCTGTTTTGGTTGCACCTCACTGAGCCCTGGGTGCTTTAGATTTCCAGAGTCCACGCACTGCCTTTGGCTGGGAATTTCTGTGCATATTCTCAGGGATACAAAGCCTTTGTTTAGCATCCCCTTTTGAGAGTTGAGACTCCATGGTCCAGCTGCCTCGCCCCTGGGACTAGAGCTGATCTCCAGTAGCTCAAGAATGTGCTCTGGGGTTTACAGTTTGTATCATTAAACAGATAGTTGTACCACATAACACACACAAGCTTTGCAAAGGTTTCCAAAAACAAGTATACAGATTTGGGCAAAATAATAGAGCATGTGTGTGCATTTTTTTTGTCTCTTTTTCCTTGCCACTCTGGAGCATTCTTTGGGCTTTGGTCAGTGTGTTCTGGAATGTCCTGAATCCCCCTTCGAGCAGCTCCATTAATCACAGAGGCTCTCTTAACCCTGCAGTCCGTGCCCTTTCGCTTGTTCCCCGACAAAGGCCAGTGAGAGATGGTCTTTTATGGCTTCCCATCCTCAATTATCAGGTGACCCGCTGATCAGTCTCATCAGGTGAACAGAGTCTCTTACCAGGTGATCCATTGCTTAGTTAACTGTCTCCTGGAGTTCAGACTTCTGTGACTCCAAAGGTACACCATGTCAATGGACAATTGTCAAAGTTTAAAGACCCTATATTGTTAGCTCGGTCTCAGATTCAAGAATTTCTCCTCTAATTCCTGTGGGCTTCAGTTCAATCTGGACGCAAAAGATGGTGAAGAAGGCAAACAAGCTGCATGGTCAAAATGACATTTGCAGAGATACACAGAAAGTTCCCAATATCAACCAGAATTCACTAACTACATAGAGTCCGCCAAATTACTAGTTATGGATCTGTCTCTAGCTATACAACATATGCACTCCATCTATGTTGATGTGATAGCCATGTGGTAATTGCAAAGCCATTTCATAAAAGCCATTTGTCTTAGATAAATAATAGGTTAGATGGTCAATGTAATTGGACATTTATATGGATAATGAGAACACCCAAAATTACAGAGTAATAAGAATGTTTAAAAAACAAGTTTGAAAGAAATGCAAACTATCGACTTTAAGACATATGCCAGCATCTAACCTATAGCAGTTAGGCAGAACCTGGTAGGCTATTCCATTAAACTGCATAGTTATGCCTGACTAGACTGATCACTTGTCTGATCCAATATGGCAATTCCTGTGACCTCTTCGAAGAAATAAAAAAGGGAGTTAAAATTCTTCATTGTTGGGTTCTACTATACCACATATATTTTCTGATACAAAAATCTTAATGTAGTGTTGTATTAGATTGTCTATAATAGGAGCTAGTTCACTTAAAAACGACAACAGATATCCAAATAATGAGGATACAGAAATTTTAAAAAGGAAGTCTGGTGGCAAAATCTGAAAAAAAGCCATGAAACAGTATGTCCGTCTTCACTTTTCTCCATTAACATGAGAATATTATTCCCATCCAACCTCTATGATATAAATTTCCCACATCTTAGTTATGCTTTGTGTTTCAGTAACTAATGCTCTCTTTTATGATACTAGGCTGGATCTTCAGCTGGTTTAAATCAGCATAGCTCCAAAGAGTTCAGTGACACTAAGTTGATTCACATTTTTTAAATCAGGTATTTTCAGAGGGAATACCTGGACAACTCAAAATTGCTCACTGAAATTTAGAATGCTCCCAGATCATCAGTTTCAGGCCAGTTATTTTTGGTGGAGAACATTTCTTTACCCTAACTTGCAATAAAATATAGAAAATTTTAAAGGTGTTCCCTTCCCAGCCCTCGCCCCCCAAAAATGGTGAGAAAAGGTTGACTTAAAATACTGTGCTCAAAACAGTTTCAGTTTTTTAATATGTTATTCCTATTACATACAACAGGTTAGTGTTTGGAAACTCAGGGGAATCCAAAGGAGTGTGATGGCTGTGTGAGTTAAATTTCTAGAACCACTTCAAATGATGTCCCTTGGGTGCTCCACTGTAGGTGTCTCCTGCACCTTAGATCAGAGAGCTTCATCAACAGTGTCCGTTGGATCATACGTGCACCTCCCCATCTCATGCCCCGAGTCGGATGTATATATAGCACCATGTGGTCCAACTGCCCCCCAGCTCCTCATCTACCACCTCTGATCTGGGACAAACTCTTCAGCAGAGCCCACTTCTCCTTTTTGACCCACTAGATAGTGCCTTGCCTGTCAATTTTAGTGTAATTTCGTACTTTCTTCTTATGTCCCGCAAATTTCTTTTCTCCCATCCCACTCCAAATTCCTTAGTAGTTAATGCAATGCAACAAAAAGGATGCCAATACCAACTGCAAACCACCCATCATGACAGAGACTGGAAACAATTTGATTTATTCAGATGCAAGGCTTATTCATCCACTGATCTCCAATTTCACATATCTAATTATGAGGTTCTCATGGCCAAGTATAACTAACTCAACTATTCTAAAATACAGGATCTCTGCCAAGACTTTCATGAAGGCGAAAAAGACCAACTCTAGGCACACTCATCTGAAGGACACCTCTTGGCCTATAGAGCTTTTCAAGCCTCTTTAGGCAGCGGGTACCACTGCCTGTTCCATAACAACTGCCATAGTCATGAGACAGGCATCATGGTTTCACCTCTCCAGACTTCCTAAGGAGGTACAAAGCACTGTGGAGGATCTACCTTTTGAGGGACCCAAATCATTTGCAGAGTGTACAGATGAGTAACTACACTCCCTTAAAGACTCCCGAACTGCTCTCCACTCTCTTGGCATTTACACACCAGCGCCGAAGAGGCAACTGGGGAAATACCCTCTTCCCATGTGATTCCGACCACCACAATACACTCCCTGGCAGCACTGTGACACTCAGCACCAAAAGCCCCCTACCAAACACACACAGGTGACTCCTCAAGGGGCAACCTCTCATGCACCTTCAGCCAAACAACAATTCTGAAGATGTGGTCGAGGCCCTGAAATGCCTCCCTCTGTTACAGCTACACCAACCGTATTTGACATCTCAGCAGTTTGGCAACCAAATAGCCCCACTCTTTCCATGATATAGGCTACTTATCCCAGACCAATGGGTCCTAGAGATTATCAGGGAAGGATACTCCTTCCCTTTCCTGTCTATCCTGCTCCACCTGAAAGCCTAGACCCTTCATGGTTCCAGGATTTGGAAATAACCTGTTCAGAAGCAGCTAAACAGGTACTCTTGAATAGTAGATGCAACACAACTTACCACCACAAATGGACTGGATCCCCAATGCTGGTGTACCTTCCATCAGAGCGATGCAATAAGCACTCCATAACCATTTATCCTGGACTATATTTTTCACCTTAAATTATCGGGATTATCCACTAGCTCCATCTGATTATATTTGGCAGCCATCACAACCTTTCACTGTCACATAGATGACTACTCCGTCTTCACACACCCACTCATGAAATGTTTCCTGAAGGGTCTCCAAAATCTTTCCCCTCACATATGAGAAGCATCCCATCCTGGGACACTGGCCTCATCCTACTCGACCTCTCTTCTAACCAATGGTAACATGCTCCTATGTTCACTTATCTATGAAAACAGCATTTCGTGTCACTTTTACTTCTGCCTGATGTGTCAACGAAATTGGAGCCCATATGACATATCCTCTCTACACATCTTTTCATAAAGACGAAGTTACATTATGTCCACATTCCAAAGTTTTACCCAAGGTACCATCCTCTTTCCATCTCAATCAACCGATCCACCCCCCTTGCTTCTTTCCAAAGACTCACAACAGCCAACAGGAAGCAACACCACACACCCTGGATGTCAGACGAGCATTAGCTTTCTACTTAGACAGAACTAACCCTTTTTCAAAAAATCCCCACATTTATCAGCAGTCTAAAGATCCAAGGGCACAACCATCTCTAAGCAGTGCTTTTCCAAGTGGATCTTGCAATGCATATATCTGTCCTGCCAACTACACAATAGACAACCTTCTTCTGAAATTAGAGCTCACTCACCCGCTCAATATCCACCTCCATTGCTGTTCTCAATAATGTCCCAATTTGCTGACATTTGCAAGTGGCCACATAAGCATCAGTGGACACTTTTTCCCTTTCACTATACCATTCCTCACAATGGCACAGCAGATACTTTCCTAGTACATACCATCCTATCATCTGCAGAAAAGACTGCTCCAAAGCCCCAATCTTCCTATTAGGGGCACTGCTTTCTAGTCACCTACAGTAGAGCACCCACAGGGACATCACTCGATGAAGAAATGGTTACTCACCCTGTGCAGTAACTGACATTCTTTGAGATGTGCATTGCTGAAACATAAGCTCTGCGCAGAGAAGGAACTGGAGTAGGAGGAGGCAGTCAGACTGCACAGCACTATATATACATCCCACTCATGGATGAGATGGGGGAGGTGCGCACATGCTATCAGAAGGGCAATGGTGATGTTGATATACAATCCCAGACACAGGGGGCATTACCACACCTACCATGGAGAACCCATAAAGGACACTTTTCTCAAAAGACCTCAGTTTACCGCATAGAGTGAGTAACTTTCTCATATCTGTTCTTCTAATTGATGTCTTCAGTCCAAAAGGATTGATCAAGTTTCCTTGTGTTACTCTGTCTTCTTTGTACGTGGGATATTATGTGGACTTCAAATGACATTTGCAAGAAGCAAGCTAATGAGAAATAACATTTGCAGCAATGGTTTGTTTTCTCTGAGATAAAGAAACTTTCATGCCTATTTTTTTATCTATTTACAGGAGTTTATGAAATTGTTCAAACCTGATTTAGGACCGCAAGGCTATTCTTCCAAGGGAAGAGCAGTTCACACAGCATTTAAGTCCCTTCAGAAAGATCACTGAATGAACATGCAGTATTACTGCTTAATTTGAAATGCTTAAACTTGTTTATATCCTAGGTGACGCAAAATTGGCGTCGAAGTTACCTGTGGTGCCTATGCCTGATCTGAACGGTGCACCCACGTGACTTCCACGCCACTACAAAATTTTAGAAAGAAAAGTAGGGTTTATTGTATGACCTGAGTATCTGCAAGAGTTTACCACAGGGGGAAGGGGTGGAGGTCTGTAGTGTTTCACTATGAAAGGAGAAACCAACACGTTGCTTTTTAGAGGTGTTATCTGTTTATATAGTGCCTTCCCAAAGAATGTCATAAATAAAACTGACATACATACTGCCATATGTAATGTGATTCCTACTTGCTTCCGTCACTGAATTAGTATTACCTCTACGTTGGAATGCAGCAGCTGTTTAACAACACCTAGCATACTATGCAACAGTTTACACAGGAGGCAAAGAATACCATATTCAGATGAAACTGTAGGGGGAGATTAGGTACTGCAAACAGAATGTAATTACAAAAACTGGAATTTGGCCAGGTCCTCGGGATTAACATCTCACAACACTGTTAATGACCATAAGGGGTCATTAGCCCAGTTGTGCTTCTTATCCAAAAAAAAGCATCTCCTACAGCACAATGCTCCTTAACATCAAACTTGCTGTTTAGTCTTAATTTTGTCATATCACTTTGTGGTCCACATAGAAGTTTGTTTTATGAACCAGTTAAATGTTTATCTAATAAGTGGCACTAACTACATAATTATCACAAATATTTTCTCTTCCATTAGAAAAGATGTTTATGAAGTGTGCAGACAAGAATTTTGGCAAATCTTGATATTTTCTATGTAAAAAGTCCTCTGTAGAGTCAGAACAGTTTGAACTGTTTTTGCTTTCTCACAGTTTAACCCTAAAATATTTAATTGCCTGTTTAACTTCGAGATTGTTTTAAAATCCTGGATTTAACTACTGTAGATCTTGCCTTTCCTAGTAAGGTCATATAGTAAGGGTTAATGTATGTCTTTGGCAAAGGTCTACAAGATGACAAATCCAGTATTTCAGTAAAATGAAGTTAGGATATTTCCTTACTTCCTATCATTCTTACAATATCTACCTGAAGAATAGATTAATGTTGCTTCATCTTTGCTAGTGTTCCAATCTCTGTCACTCGACTGAGAAATCCACATTTTTAACCTTCAAATATCCTGTGAAAGATTGTAAATATACTGGACTATGCTGACCTTTTCAGTATACTATATGTTGATTGGTTAGCCATTCCACCTCACCTGCACAGGTTAATGAGGCTGTAAATAGGAAGAACTGAAATGGCAAGCCAATCAAAAAGGTCAAAGTAGTAGAACACACCACTACTGCTGACAAAATATATGAGGCATTAAAATTTGGATACCTCATTCTTAGTGACAAAGACTGTAATGAGACTAGAAAACGGAGTCCTGTGAATCCATTCACACCAAAAAGAATGTAATGTGGATGAGAAATGATGCAGCTTGGGCCAATTGTGTTTCTAGGATTAAAAATTAAACCCACATGATACTTCTCAGGTACCTTTGCATAGAGACTATGCTATGCTCCTAATTCTGGTACTACATGTTTTTGTGTTCTTGACATTGTTTGCATGAAATCCATAACCACATAGGCTCATATTCTGTCATTTTTGAAAGGGGGGGAAAAAAGCTGCTCAGGTTTTATTAGAGAGAATGAATATGTGCTCCAAAACAATGCTAAAGTATACTCTGTCAAATAACATAACTGAACAGAATATTCCCAAATTGTGCTGGTGTAGTATTTGCAACCACCCTCATCCAGTATCAATGCTAAGTGGATTAAAAGATTAGTTGAAAAGCATGCAGAAATACAATGAGATTATTGTTCACTATAACTGCTTCTTAACTTGAAGTTGCTGTATCTGTACTCAAACCACTGTTAATTACAATTGCATCACCAATTTTGTCACTGGATGTGACCATAAAATGATGCTACTCAACTGAAAGCAAATGAAGTAATTAAAGCAAAGATTAAAGATGCTACTTTTAAGTCTGTCCTGTAATAACCACACCATTTTCTGACTGTTTGTTATTGAAGCTTATACTGTAGTGACACTTGCTGGTAGTGTGGATATTACAGAAGTATTGTAATCCTCCTTACCGCAAAGCCTTGTCGGAGTTCTGTTCAGCTACCTGCGCCAGTTTAATAGTGCAGACTGTTAGTTTGTAATCTATATTCCCATATAATTTTAAACATACCCATATGAACTGCAAGTGGTCTAACTAAACCAAAAATAGCTGCTGTAGGGGACCTTGGTAACAAGGTCAAGAGAGGGAAGGAGAAGGGGGTAATTTAATCACACAGGCCTTAAAAACAGTAGTGAGAGAATACTCGGAGTGATCTCTTCAGTACATCCAT
This sequence comes from Dermatemys mawii, assembly GCA_007922305.1. Lineage (NCBI taxonomy): Eukaryota > Metazoa > Chordata > Testudines > Dermatemydidae > Dermatemys > Dermatemys mawii. The sequence goes on from ML677351.1 coordinate 6,349,651, forward strand.
CTCTGGGTGCACTGCTTCAACTTATGGGGTGTGAAACTTTCCTAAAAACAAAAATACTCACTATTCAGCCAAGAATAACTTACAGCAGCTTGCATCATTGCTGTGACATATTTATATTAGATGTATTGCTCTGTGCTTACTGCATGGGCACATAGCGGAATGTTGCTGTGATAAATGAAATAGCTGCTCTTTATCCTGAAGCAGCGCTACGGTTTCAAAACATGCTAAAACATGTCTTCTATTGGAATGCCTCACTGAAATGGATGAGTTATAGGGAAGTGTGCCAAGAGGTGCCTTCTGCTGTGCTTTATCACTGCCTATAATCCAACTATCTGAAACTGTGCCAAGCTAATTAGCTAGTTCAGTGCTTGTTATATCAAGAGGCCAAATAAGCCAAGAGGTCACATTTAGTGTCAGAGAAAAGCCTTTGCATTTGTCTATCTGTTCTTGGGGGCCACACACAACTCCCATGTGGGCCAAATCCCAATTAATGCCTCCACTTAAACTTGTACAAAAAAACATTTTGGAATGTCCACAATTTAAAAAGTGCATTTTTGGAATGGTTCGAGTGAGAATACCAGTGAAGCATATACAGAGAATAGCTCTGCGTCACATGGGTATTATTTAATTTTGTTTTTTATGAAGAGCTTCTACATATTATATAGCTCAGAAAAGTCCTTGTTTGGTTTTGCTCAATATTTGAGGGCCTGAGAAAAAACTCCTTAAATGGGATGATAACATTCCTGTATTCTTATTTATTATCTGAGGCACAGGTCCTAGTCAAGATGTGTTAAGTGATGTATAAATACATAGGAAGATACTTACTATCTTTTTTAAGCCCAGGTGCAATCAGGGAGTGTAACAAACAAAAGGAAGGAAAGAGGAGGGTAGTAATGGTGATAAAAGGAAAGAAGGAGCATAGTAATAGTAATACTATTTTATGATAGATAGATAGATAGATAGATAGATAGATAGATAGATAGATAGATAGATAGATAGATAGATAGACGCAAAACACCCATTAACATATAGTTTGATAGGCTAATATTATTACATTTGACTGCTGCTTCACTTTGTGTAATAATGTGGATAACTCTGGCTCACGTGCATGTTCTAATATTTAGACTTAATAGTTTTTATTTCTGTTGCAGGGATTGGCAGCCTTTGGCATGTGGCCTGCCAGGGTGAGCCCCCTGGTGGAACAGGCCAGTTTGTTTACCTGCCACATCTGCAGGTTCGGCCGATAGCAGCTCCCACGGGCCGCAGTTCACCGCTCCAGGCCAATGGGGGCTGTGGGAAGCCATTCTGTTCTTACCTCCCCTATTGGGGCTTCTATAGTGCTGGGGACTTTTGAGCTGCATTCCGTAAGCCTGGTTCTGGTGACCATGTGGGGGAAGGAAACTGGGGGATATTTCCAGTGGAGACACTAGGCAGAGGAGGTGCTAGCCCATTGAGGGCCCTAAGCAGGAATATTTCCCCCCCCACACCCCATCACTCTCTCTCTCACACACACACACAGACACACACACACACACACTACATATATACTAAAAAAGTGAATAGGTTGTTCAGGGTCCTAAGCAGTTGCTTAGCCAGCTTATGCTTAGCACCAGCACTGCCAGTAAGAAGGATAAGGAGGTGAATAAGACAGTCTGGAAGCTCTTGCCTCTCCTGTCATGGGTGCTGCTGAGGATGGGGCATGAGGAAACAGGCACACATAGAATACTGGGTAGTTACATAGTAACATGGAGCAGTATACTGAGGGATTGTATCTCTGCTTTTGTCTAAGACCAGTTCCCGTATTGCAGCCTCTTTGCTTCTAAATCATGCCACAGTGAGAGTATTTCCTTCTCCTGCTGCATTGTATGCTGCCACCTGGCTTCCATTCATTTTATTTATAGATACATTAGCCTCTTCCCTTGGCTCTACATTGTTCCATGATAAATAAGGTATTAGTAGAAGAATTGATGAAGAGTCAGGATACTGGGAATCAAGGACAAATAGCATTATATCCAAGATAATCCAAAGAGGGATGTATAGTTTAGGGACTGCTGCATTTGAATGTCATCATCTACTACCTCCCTTATGGATCAAAGAAAGTAGGGACATATCAGAATGCCTGTAAGCTCTGCATGTGTTAAAATAGACAAAAGGAAGGAAACAAACCTTTAAATCTTGGGCAAATGACCTTGTGGTGCACCTGCTATGCTGTTCCTTAGTTAACCTGCTATTAAAGTCCATGGATATTAGGACATATCTGTCCATTTCAGCTGGAGTTATAAGAGGTTTTAAGCAGCAGTAAATAGTTATCTTGCCTTTTTGTGCCTTGATAGTAAAATTCCCATGGTGGATGAGATTTGTCTAGGTTCTGCAATAAACAAAACAAGAGAGTAAAAACCACAGTATGGAATTATGTTTATTTTATTGGTGTGGTTTGTCAGAACCTTTTAAACTAAATTACTCTTTTTTTACTTTTGCTGAAGAAGGAAAAAATATAGAAAAGCAAAGGTGATATCTCTAATTTCCTCTGTTTGCTTTGATTTCAGTTGTCTTTATTTCTGTCAATGTTCTCATACTTCAGGACTGCTTTATGATCTGCCAAAGTCAGGTTAACTCTGAATCAGTGTAGTACATACTGAAACAGAGACCTGAATGGATGAAAAATACTATGCTTTGACATATGATACATTATCAGTAGGCCCATAGGAGCGATTAAATTCCTTCATGGCCATGGTACTGAAGTATGTTTTAGAATACATATGAAAAACATAGTGCATTTTGTAGATTTTGATGGCTTGGTTTGTAGTCTATAAGCATGTATAGCACATATACTGAAATGTGTCATTGAAGTATATTAGTATATTGTCAGGTATTGCTATTAGCAATCTCTTGCAATGACAACTCAAAAAGTGCTTTTAAATTTACCACTGTAATGCCACTTTAAAATGTTACATATAATAAAACTTAATGATGGAGCAAAGCTTGGCCAGAGACCAGATGGGTTTGTAATTAAAACTGTTCAAAATATTTACAACAATATGCAAAACAATTTTTAAAAATGAGATTTATTCTTCTGGTTAAGAACTCTAAAATGCACCCAATTTTATAGATAGCTTTGCTAAAATACTCACTTTTTTTAAAAAAAATGACTAATTTCTGTGCAAAAATGGATGCATAAAATCATGTGTTGTTGATGTGGGGGTAGCTAAATAATGGGAAATAAAATGGCAAAAACATTATTGCAAAATTCTGTCTCTTTCTCTCTCTCTCTCTCTCTCTCTCTCTCTGTCTATATATATGTGTGTCTATAGATAGATAGATGTAAACACATAGAGAGAGAAAGAGAGATGTTATTTTGACTGTATTAAACCATCAAGAATTTTCAAAGCTTTTAAAAACTGGTCTGCATGACTTGTTTGAACACATGTATATTCAAGGTGGCCCATAGTCATTCCATCTACTGTTCTTGGGTGACCAGTGTTGAAGTGTAAATACCAACAGTAGATACTTATACAATTGATTGATTGCCACTTATTATCTAATATAAATATTTGTGATTTATTGAATAGGTTTAGAAATAACTGGCTCATGGATGCTTTAAGAAGCCAAAAAATAAGGCACAGTTCATGATAAGAGTCACTAGGGAGGTGGTGATGCTTCATGGATAAGTACTGGACTGGGAACCCAGAAAACTGAATTCTACTTCCAACTCTGCCATCAGTTTGCTGGCTGACAATGGCTAAATTGCATAACTTGAACCTGAGTGTCCCCATCTGTAAAATGGGGAGAACACCCTTTAAAAAATGCCTTATCTCCTTTCACCTATATCTGAAAAGCATGATATAATAGCCAAATATAGTAATACTGGTATAATAAAAGCCTTACACAAAAAGAATTCTATGGAATTCCTTGGGCAAGCTCTGGATTATGTATAACCATATGCTTTTTAACCAGCTCTAATTGTGAATTGAGAAGAGCTCTCTTTGTCATGCACCTTGGAAAAGATCAGAACAAAAGGTTTAAAACCTTCCTAAGAAACTTCTGTCAGTTTTGACTACAAAAAGTACAAGACAATTCTGCAGGTCTGAGATTCCTTAAAAAGGGGGGCTTTGGAAGTCTCGTCATGTAGGATACCTCATTCTCATTTAAAATGAATGAGAGTTCAATGTACAAATCTCCTAGGTGGCTTTCAAAAAATCTCAGCTAAAGTCTTTTACTTCTTCCTCCTGGAAGAATATGAATTTTGCCCCTCACCTCTGCTTTTCTCCTGCAGCCTCTAACACAGCAGAGGATAATGTAATCAGTGCTTGACTGTGCATCCTGCTGACCATGGAGACAAGGAAATGAATCATCTCTTTTCTGAGAGGCAAAGTTCAGAGGCTTCACTAGGCAAATTCAAAAGATTAAAGTCTGGAGCATACAGCCAGATTCAGGAGGGCTAGTTCTGAACTGTGGTGGGTGGAGAGAGAACAGGTTAATGTGGAAGAGGAGCCTTTGTATTATGAGAGCAAGTGAATCTTCTTACTAGAGAAGAGCATTTTCAAGTATGTGGGACTGCCTTGATGAAACCTAGTTTGTGTTGAACTCTTAAATTGCAGAGAAGGAAGGTAGCTTTAACCTAGAAACATGTTGTACAAAATTCTTATTGAAAGAAGCCTTACATAAATTTTGTAAAGTGAGTTTGTTGAAAATAAAACCTGCTGACTATGTGTTTTCATAGCTTCTGGTGAGATTACAGTATCAAAACAGACCAGAACCATCTTAAAAATGAAAGGAGCTGTCCATATGCAAAATGTTGAATCTTACTTTGACTGGATAATTTTGTTTGGCGAATGGTTGCCATCGTCTCTTAGGCTGTAACTTTTCTGGCTGCAGTTATCAATTCAGTCAGCATTGGAGTTGAGCAAAAAATTTCAAACAAAACATTTTTCTGTTGGAAAACACAAAAACAAAATGTCCCATGGGAAATTGATTTTGAAATTTTTGTTTTGGGATCTAAAGCATTTCAGTACAACTAAATGGAGTGTTTAAATATTTTCCAAACAGAATGCTTCATTTCTAAATAACATTTTGTTGGATTCTGTATTCTCCTAAATTTAAAATGAAAATCAAAACAAAGTTTGACCAGAAATCTTATTTTCTTGTTTCATTTCATGGAAAATGTTAAAAATATTTCTGCTTATTCCAATTTAGAATAAAAAAATTCAAAATTGCAGAATATACCACAAAATGGGATTTCTGCACAGATCCATCGCCATGACATCCAGCCTCATTCTTGTGATGAGCACAACTATTAGGTGTTGAGACCCAGCAATTTATCAACAATTTAGGCAATTATTTTTCTGATCATACAAAATTTTCTGAACAAACCATAAAGGAAAGAGAACCAATAACATCATGGCTGTTTTCTAAACAATTCCTGAAGTGTGAACCCAAGGTTCCTTCTATTTTCTCCTTCCCTAAACAAATCTAGGCGACAGAAATGAAAATCAGTTTCCAGCTTCATTCAGTTGTTACACAAATGAAGCACTGCTTTCAGGAAAATTCTCACAGCTAATAGAAGAGGTGCAAGCACAGTCAAAATGGAACTGTTTTAAAAATTGCTGAAATGTTTGCAAATTTGTCAGTATTCACCCCATTCTCATGGAGAGCTTTCGTGAACGGTATCAGCCCAAAGGGAATTTTCATTATGAAGTTCCAGGGGATGGTTTTCTAGTTGAGTCTAAGACGTATTCTTGGCTTTGCTGTATATAATTGTGCCCCTGTGATTAGCGTATCTTGGGAGTATTAAGAAAACAAGGATTGCTAGGCAGCAAGCCCAGACAATGATATGAAGTAGTAGTTTACATAACCAAATATCTACAGGTTTCAGAGAAAATGTAATGTTTTTCATTACAAATACAGACTTAAATATATAGTTTTTAAAATGCAATAATATAAGCTTCATAGTGGACTGACTCCGTAAAGGAGTCAAAGGCAAACTAATTTGGTATTAGCATGTGCATGAGGTGATCCTGCTCCACTCATTCAGAAAATAGGAATTAAGTTGATCTGACAGCCCTCCAATTTTGCTTTCAATGCTATTGATTCCTCTCATCAAGGCTGTGCTTTTCTGTGCTCGATCTTGCAAAAGGGCCTGATGGGTACACTCAATCTAATCACATTTCATTGTACATTCTCTGCATGTAATAATAATCTTGACTATCCCAGTCAATTTTGACCCAGTTTCCTCTCACAGGATGCAACTCAATGATTGCTGTCTAGTTTTTATTTTTTTAAGGAATATGATTTGATCCATTTTTTCTAAAGAAATATCTATCAAATACAGTAAGCTTTTCTGCTTTCCCATTTATTTTTTTTAGTTCTTTTTGTAAAATACTAGGCTTGATCTTCATAGGGTGTGAAGTTATTACATGGTGTATAATGAGGGTGATTTTTTAATGACACTCAAAGCAGTTACTATGGTCGAGAAGCCTTCTTGAGTGAACAGTTAAATACAAATAGCTCCATCCCGTGTGCGGTTCAACATAACAGACAAATGAAAAGGGCTGATTGCATAATTTTGGTGGCCAATATTGTCATGTATCTGTAATGATCTAATAAAAGGATCATTACTTAACAAAGAACTTTGTAATGAGATTAATACCTCCTTTTGTATTTTTTTCTTGAAATTAGAGATGAAAAAGATCAACCAGTCTATTCCCTGATGGGGCTGTAGTTATGCCCATTCATCTGTTTAAAAGCACTGTTGCAAATCTGTACCAGAGATGTGGCAATCCTGGACTTGCCTGTATAGTAGGTTTTATTGTACATTCCTTGCCTGATTCTTATACAGCTGCCATGGACTTCCACTGTGCAGGATAAGAGCTGTAATCCTTTGAGGGGGAAGGGAGACAAATTCTGTGGTCAAGATCTCTCAGGTTGATGTATGCGCATAATAATGCCCCTGTGGAGCTGGAAGAGTTGGTCCAGGATTAAAGAGCTGAGATTTACAACTAAGCTTCATTTAGCATACAGTGAAATAACTCTCAAACGACATGCATGTGTTAAGTAATTTAAATCCATTAATACAGTTGTTAAGCGAAGTCCAATTAAACATATTGATAGTGTAAACATGAGAACAGGAGTTGACCCTTCTAGGTAATTTGTACGTTGGGAGAAAACTTACGTTATTGTGCAGACAAATGCTACCATGTGTGAGAGAGAGAACTATGCCCCTATTAATCTTCAAAATGAAATACCCGCAGTCTGACCAGAAAAAATAACAGCTGAATAATTCCTTGCCTTCCAGAAAACATACTTCCTCCGTACCAAAAAATGTAAGCCTGCTGACAAAAATAACTATCTAGCTTCTGCATTATACTAATACAAGCCAAGATTTTGAGGTTTTGGCAGCTTATACTGGCCTCAGTAGCAAGAAAACTAGACGTACTGTTTTCTGAATTTTCTCCAGATGTAGACAGCACAATAGGAAGGAGGGGGGTAGGTGGGGAGAGTCACTTCTTCATAGGCTTTACAGTTTTGCTTTTAACTATCTGTATATTAAAAAGAGGCATTCTAAATACTCACAATAAAATCCTAACTGTTCCCTAAATATTTTTCATAATTAAAATCATAAAAATCACTTCTTTAGAGTCCAATCTAGGTTCAGATTCAGCATCCTTAATTCTATTATACCTGGCTTTTTTCTAATTGTGCTAAGAAAGGAATTTGGTCCATTGTCTCTAATGATAGTTGCTTGGCTGAATTGCTGTCTACTGGTTTGAAAATACTGTACAAAGATAAGTTTTAAAAGTCTTCCCGTAGTTTTCATTTGTAGATTTTCTTCTGAAAGGCAATTGGATACTATAGCTAGACTTGATATCATCTTAAAAGGACTTGCAAAAAAAAAAAAAATCATAGACCACATAGTGCAACTTACAATTGGTTCTCTACATGCCTTATACAAACTATAATCAGGAAGCCATGTCTGCTATATGTGACCCAATAATAACTACTACGTATTGATTGGGCAAAAATGGCTCAGGCCCAGCCTTTTAAAGATATTTAGGCATTGCTTCACTCCACATTGCAACACCTAACTGATTTAAAAGTCTAAATCTCATTTTCAAAAGTGTTTTAGGCACTTCTGAGCCAAATTCCATTGGACTGTAGGCACTGAGGAGCCAAAGTCCCACTGAAAATCAATGGAAAGTAAACTCTTAAATGCCTAAAGTAACTCTGAAAATCTTGCTTTGTGTTCTTATAGACTGGCTTTCAAAAAAGTGAAAAATGTTGTGGGTTGTTTTGGTTTTTTTAGGGAGGGAAGGTTGGTCAAAAATAGAAAAGGTGGTTCTCTTTTTTTTTCTCAAATACCATTCATTTAAAATGAGCCCCTTTTCCCCCTCAAAAGATCAAAATTTGGAAAATTTAAAGTATTTCTAATTATTAGGGTCTTTCTTTGAGTTCAGTGAGGAACCAGTAAACAAGTTTTAGTATTGCTCATATCAGGGCATTTTGGGATGTCACTGTCTGGGAAAGCAAGCTTGTTTTTGATGGGAGGGTTTGACAATATTCACTAAGCTATAATGAAAGCTATAAGATATAATGAAAGTAGCTTGGCAAGCCAGTCCAGTGATGAGCCACCTTCTCTGGGCTTAAATATATTTCAGTGCTCCTATTCATCTGTCTACTGAATGTGAGCACCCTGCATAGTCTGACAGATATCCTGTCCTTGCCAGGTAGCTGTTGCTTTTAGGCATTAGCTGCCAACACAATTCATAGATTAATGAGAAAACAGTCATAAATTAAAGTAAAGTCTTTCCCCTTGCACTGAAAATGCAACATCTCTGGGATGTTTAAATGCTGTAAAATGTCTTAATTTGTTCACATACTTGCACAATTATTGATATAGACAGATGCATAATACACAGACTACAAGTGTCTAAATTAGCTCTAAGGGAAATTAATACAAGAAACTAGAAGAATATTCTCAAGGAATAAATTAGTTTGACACTTTATTCTGACTTCAACAAAAGATTACCAAATGTGTCTTTAATATTACATTTGGAAAAGTGTAGAGATAATGGATAGTGTAAGCACAGGGAAAGGAAAAGAATAGACCTGTTTTGCTCTGAAGGGTTCCCAAGTTAAGAAAGCACTTGTCAGCCTGAATAAACCATTACATTTATTGTTTTTTTCAACATTTTTAATTACAGTTGGCATTCCTGAGTCTAGTGCTGGAGGCAGCCATCTTGCTGAAGAACTCTATTCTTTGTGACACTCTCAGTGGGACAGCAGAGTTGAATTGACCCTAGGCCAGTTTCCAACCTGTTCCAGAATGCTTTGTGGTGGGAGGAGAGGTACCCCTTTAAGGTTGTATATTTTAATAATTAAACATCTAGCTCCAGATTCACTGAAACTGGTACAGAGGGGTTGTAAATTATGCCTCCCTGTTTAGCCTGGTTCTCTGTGCTTCAGTGGGATTTACTCCAGGACAAGGGAGGTAGGTCTCTGCTGCTGCCCTCTTATGGCAGGCTTAGTTTACAACCAGGTATTCTGTCAGCAGCGATTAGTGAGGGGACTTGCTGGAAAAGTATGGTCCCCTAGACTCTGTGTCCGGGTCTCTTGCCTGTTCAACAGGGGCACTGGAACAATTTTTATGGTGAGCCATTGAACCAAACTGCAAATCCTGTATATAATGGAAACCACTTCAAGTCAGGGGGTGCAGTATCACCCCTCCCCCAGCAACTATGTTGGTCAACACTGCTCCCTACTTTGGATAATTTAGATCCCTATGACTCACCTCTAGGAAGAGGTTCTTGCCACTGCAACCTCATCTCCTGCTGAACTTCTTCATGAAAGGGCATTATTGCAAATGACTGCATCACAACTAAAGGGGAGTAGAGTATGTCTCGGCTTACCCAAGGAAGGGCAGCTCTGCTTTGTGGTAGTGATGGTGGAAAGGAAGGAGGTCAGAAACTTCTGTAAAAAAGGTGCCCAGTGGTCAGCTTTGCAACAATGATTTTCACACAAACAAGAATGTTCATAAAGGTATGAAACCCGGATAGGGCAAGTCTCTTTGTTCCACTCAGTGAGGAAGCCAGAACTGGCTTTGGTGGAGTGTGGTTTTTTCACCTTCCCCACAGTGGATGTGAGGATGGACCTTCTCTGGTGAATAGAAAAGATGGTAGGCCATATGTCACAACTTATTTTGTAAAGTTGGGCAGATGTTCCGTGTAGGTACGCCATAGGGACGGCAGCCATGACCAAATAAATGGCCTGGTAAAGGACTTAAAAGGAGGTACTGGATAAAGGAACAAAATGGGGGAGGGGGTTGGGGACTCCTATGATTGGTACGTCAGCGAGCCAATCCATCACCCTCCCCCCTGCCCAGTTCTCATAACCCTCTTTGACCCTCTTAAGAAGGTGGTGGATGGTAAGGTCCAAGCCATGGGTCGACTGGAGGACCTGGATGGAAACAAAGAGGGGGCTGGTGGAAGAATTGATTTAAATAAGCATGGATTTGTCTGCACTGTAAAAAAAAAAAACACTTTATCTTCTGGGGAGTCCCAGACATCTGTATAATAAAGTTGCGGCCTGATTAAAACCCAGAACAAGTCTCCTGTCCTTCTTGTGGTGCACCCAGGTAATGGATGTGTGCTTGAAGAAGTCAATGTAAAACTGGGCTATATTTATCCCTTTGTTAGTGTCAAGCCATTCTCTAAGCAGATAACTTGGTTTACAGTCCCTTCCACAGAGTGTCAGATGCCATCTCTCATCAGGAAGATGACTCCCTCTAGCTCTAGGCTCAAAAATGCCACTTGTAATTAAATGTCCAATTCACATCTTATTCATGGTGATAACTAAGCACCTCTTATATTCTGAATTGTTAGATGGCTTCAGAAGTGATTGTGGTTCTTTTAAACTTAAAAAAGCCGCTCCAAATCAAGAGGTAACTGTACTTCTTATTAATGTGTTGAGTTGTTGAGCATGATCTTTAAACAAAATATCTATCACAATAGGTTTATACAGGATAGAGTGGCTATCAGTATTGTGTTTTAAAAATATTAAAATGTCAGACTCTTACACATTTTAAAACTAGAAAGATTTGGCTTATTCTAGGTTACAGCCTTTTAATCATTCTATCAAATGCCACATTAGCAACATTAATACTCTTCCTGGTGTAAAGCATTCTAACATGAAACTAGGATTGCAAGCATGCATGTCCATCTATGTCCCTTACTTGCTCTCTCTTTTTATAGCATACTTCATTTTAGATTCTTGACCTATGATCTTTAATAGACTTTCTGACAATAATGATTAGGATAGTGGATGAGCAGTATCAAATATCAATAAGTCTTTTTCCTTATGATAACACTATCATCCAGTAGGGACATTCCACTTAAAACACTGATCTTTAATTGCCTCCCATCTTACACAATAAACAAACTGCATTTAGTTTTCTGCTACTCTCCTTTATTTTATGTAGCAAATTAGGATTGATTGGATATATTTTTAGCATTTTAGGAAAACTATAGGAAACAATCGACACCTTCTTTGCATCGTGCTGTTCATTATTAAGATTTTCTTGACTTAATTTCTTTATTTACAGTTGCTAACTTTCTTAGGATCAAATCATTCCTATAATATATGTAAAACAAGTCTGGAAGCATGTGAGACTTATACATAGCTCATTACACTGTGTGTGGAACAACTGGACCTCAAGATCGTGGTCAAAAAGGCTGTTAGGCTCCTTCAGGATTATTAAAGTTAAATTAAGCAATTGTTATTCATTATCTAGAATGCAGTTCAGGAGAGAACCAAATATTTACACAGGAAGTAGATCTTCTGCCATTAGAACACTTGTCATTCTTAAAAATTAGCATATCCTAACTGTCCTTTTTAGCCTTGATATAAAAGAAAAGCATAACGTGATATTCAACTGAATGTTATAATTGCAAACTGATATTAATTTCACCATCAGTGTTTCTTCTTTGTCTCCATCAAATCTTGGTGGGTCCTTCTGTGACAGATTTCCTCCAGAGTGCAACTTGGAACTGGGGTACCAGTGAGCCCACCTGACCCACCAGTCTAGGTTCCCTTTACACTTTTGTAGTGAGGCAAACCAATCAAGCCGTCCCTCAGGCTTCAGATTGAGCTTTACCAGCACACACAGGTAGGGACACATCCTGCTACAGTTTCATATAGATGCTGAGATGAACTCTGCAACTGATGAGATACTCAAGTGCAACCCCGCCACCCCCCACCCCCGAAGTGTAAACCCAGCATTACATCATTTTCCGCTGCAGAAAACTATCCAGTGTAAGCTCAGTGAAATTTGCCTCCTTCCTCAATCTGGAGAAAGATATGCACAGCTCCCCCTTACCCCTCCCCTCCCATTATGACTTTCACAAACTGGTTTCAGAGAAAATAAAAGCAGGTTTATTGGCTACAAAAGATAGATCTTAAGTGATTATAAGGGATGGCAAAGAGATCAAAGCAGATTACCTAGCAAATGAAACAAACATGAAAGAAAAGCTTAATACACTAGAAAAATTGATTATAACTAGCAAATGCTCACCTTAAATGTTGTTTTAGGCATATTGCAGAGGTTCTTGAAGGCAAGCTGCTCTTGCCTGCAGCTAAAAACTCCAAATATTTCTTTCACAGGCCAGACCCCTCCAGCCTCGGTTCAATGCTTTCTTCCCCAGTTCAGTCTTAGGTGTTTATAGCAGTCGTCATAGGTGGGCATTCAGTGAAGAACCAACCACCATTATGTCAATCTCCTGCCTTAAACAGATTTTACATATGGTGGTAACTCTTTGTCTTCCAGTCCCCTCCCCTACCCCCAGTCAGTGGAAAAGTACTAATTTTATCATGGAATCCAGTATCACATGACCCTGTGGCCACAACTCAAAGCGTATTTGCAGCATCCACAGGAAGGTGAGAGATTACCATCTTCAAAGACCTATTGTTCTCCTTAATGGTCCATGAACTTGTTCCCAGCTAGCCAGCTAGACTGATTTCATTCTGTATTGTGGGCATTTCCCATGTGTAAACACAACTGTAATTGATACATAGTCAATATTCCTAACTTCAGATACAGAAATGACACATGCATACAAATAAACCAATCATGGTCAATACATCATAACCTTTCCAATGTTATCTCAGACCTTAACTTGCATAAAATACATCAGAATTATGCCATACCCATAGCTTAACAATATCTCTATGAAGAATATGGGGGTGGAATGTCACACCCTCATCACTAAATGATTTCCTCCCGCCTTCATGCCTCAAAGCCACAAATCACAGCTGCCACCTTACTAGATAATGAGACCTAGATAAGTCTTGTCTCTTTTGGCATGTCAACACCATTCCTCAAAAAGGTTCCTCCTCTAGAGGCTCCATTCCCTCCAGACCTAAGACGCAAAAGTGAAGAGCAAAAAAACTCGAACTAATATATTAGACCTACATGACCATGCTACCCCAAAATTTCAGCTGTTCTTTTTTGTGTATTCTTTGGCCACAAAACTATATATTATCAGATTTTCATTTTAGTGTTCCATTATATCACCACTTCCTTTATGGCTAAGTTTAATTAGTCCCACAAAGTAACTGCAATCAGATGCTGCCAACTTTTCTTTCCCACAGACGTACTCTTTGTAAACTTTTCTAAACTATAATATGTGGAGAGCTTGGGATTAAGTGGACCCTTGTGAATCCTTCTGCTAACTAACAGAAACAAATTAAATTCTAGTTAGCCAGAAAATTGTCCCTTATGGTTCTCACATTATTACCATATGGTCTTTTCAAGTGGGGGAAGTTGTTATAAAATAGAATCATAGATGTAAGAAATGGCATCTTGGGTCATCAAATCTATTCCTTTGCCAATGGAAGATTGCTACCTACATCCAGCATGCAGTGCACTATTTAGTAATGTGTCTATTTATCTATGTATCTATTTATCAGCCAGTATCTTAAATCGATTTTCTTTAGAATGTTTTATCTGAGGAATGAGTCATCCATGTGTAGTGTGCAGGGTTTAGAGTTAAGCCTTACTGTGTTAGGGATATCTGATCATCAACTTAGGAAGCTCTGATTGTTTTTAAAGGCTTCAATTATCACAGCTCATTCTGACTTGGATCTAGAAATGTTTATCTTAAAATAGACTGTCAAAACTTTAAGGAAGATTTTCAAATCATGTCAGCACATGTGAAGGAGGGAAAACATACAAAAGAAATTTGACAGCCTAAGTTGTGCAACCTAAATCAGAACACTATTAAAGATAGCTAGAGGTGGAAGGTGGGCTACATGCTGACTGAGGTAATAAAAGGAATAACACATTTTATGAGTGAAGAGATTAATAATGTAATAGCTGACTATTATGAAGGATTGTCAGCTTTACCTAAGGGAATACTTGCCCCAGATATCAAACAGTACAGACATGGACAACTCTATTTTCCCCATGATTTATAATATTGAAAGTGGCCTTTGGAAAAACAAATCTCTATAAACAAAACAGAGATTGGGGAATGCAGATATTAACTAGAAGTGTTCGTATTGATTCTTGAAAGAGATAATCTTACCTTCACCTCCTGCTAAGTTTATTCATGAGTTTGGCGGGGAGTTGGTCAGAAGCTCAGCAGAAATTCCAAGGTAAGCAATGGAAGTCACCTTTGGCATTTCAGGTTTATTTATTGATTATTTTCCCTAGTGTAACTACAATTAAACATGAAGTACTGAAGTCCCTTCATGCAGATTAACACTCTGCAATCTACAGTCAAACAATATATCCCCCAAACAAAATAATATAAATAGGGCCGCTCTTCTGCCTCCATAGCTCACTGTCCTGTCTTATAGAGGCACACTCAGCCCTGTGCAGGAGCTGGTGCAGAAATGGAAGGGAAGCAGCTTTCACCTCACCTCTTCAGGGGCTGCCATAAAATGCTGGTTCCCCACTGGGTCAGTCAAAGACAGCCTTGAGGATGCCATAATTTACCTATCGAGTAGCCTCATAAGGTTTGAATTGCCAGCATGCAGGTGCTTCTCAGTTGTCTACCACAATAGCCCTCCATTTTCACTCCAATCTTGCCCTGCCTTGGAATGTCTCCTGTACCAGTGTGTGAGTCCATCTCCTTAGGAAACAATCATTGGTTTGGTGCCTTTTGTACAAGTGTCTTTTGTCAGTGTTCACTTTGGAGGCACACACTTTTCTAGTGGGCACAAAGGGGAAGTAGTATAAAGACTAATTGGGTTCCTAAACTGTGGGATTTTCCCCTCTAAAAGGCTTTTGGTTCCTTTAAAATTTGAATCAGTGTAGGCTCAGTTGGGCCAGATTATTTCAGGAACCTGGGATGTAACTCACAAATCTCTCTCAGTAGATCTCTCACTAAGAGTACTGGTCAATAGATTACATCAAGACTGTGAGGCCCCTTACTTGGGGCCCCAGTGATCAGTACAAACCATTATACTGAGAATATCCTGTAATGACATTTTGCAATACATTTTCTTAGAAAAATATGACTCTGCGAAAATGATCATTTATTCTGCAATTGGGTTTTGTTCTGATTTAACAACTTACCCTTTTTCATGAATATTGGTTAAAACTGGAAGAAACAAAATGATTGTTCTCAATGAGGAATGTTTGACTCATTCTGAGGCATTATCATGCATGAAAAGAGAGATGACAGCCTAACTTAAAATCTTCAGCTAGTCAGTGGCAAGTAAGCCATTCTTTATTCAGAATTCATGTAACAAAATGTCATATACCTGTTCAGTAGAAGACCAGGGAGTCCTCTGAGTGGGGAAAAAAGTTTAGCTAAATATCAGGCTCACATGACTTCTTGGTTTCTTTATAAAGAAACATTAGAGCTACTTTAGTTTATACCTGTTTCAGAATCATCTAGACATGATTGATTAATAAACCCTAAACATACTTGTAGTTTTTCAGGAAGAATGTACTAAATGGTTAAACAAAAAATACCCTGCCCTTTGAAGCTAATCCTATCAACAGCTCACTTTGAATTTGGCCTCCATCTGAAGAAAATCTTTTGGGAGTAAAATTCATTCATACATCCGTAGGTTTATTGATACCACATAAACAGGTTTATATTGAGTTGAAGTGTAAGGGTGACTTTCACACTATTTTGTGGCTCTGAATAACAGCCATTATTTTAATTGGAAATGGGTCCTAACCAGAACCATATCTTGCCTGTTCCTCTACCACCACAAATTGATGGAAATAACTTCAAAATCTGGATCTGAATTTTGTGGCTCAGGTCCATCTCTAATTTTGTACTTTATTTATAAATATTAGTGGAAATAGATCACATATATCTAATTTAAGATGAGAACTGATGGTGGTAAGGACTAAAGGCCTATCAAAATTGCCTGCATAATTGTGTACAGAAATGTGCTTGCAATTGAACATACAGTTACTAATTACACATGCCAGTACTTATTTCCATATACAAACTGATTGACTGGAGATCACTGGCCATTAGTGCACACAATCACAGCCACTGTAATCACAGTTTTGAAAATCAGGCCCTATATGTGAAGCAAAGAATCTGGAAGCATCTTAAAATAATGTGAAGTGTGAAAGGATCTGTCAGATACCATTGATCATCTTTGAAGGAGAATGTGTCATTAACAGAACAACTGTAAGTTTATCTTCTTCCACGGTTAAATATGTTGCTTACATTGTCAGTATTTAAATGTATAAACAGTTTAAGAATAATCTGTGTACATATCTACCCTGCAGATGAAACCAAAATTGGTCTGTAGAAATGTAATAGGATTTTATGGAAATAATGCTAAAACCCTATATCACTCAATAACATTTAATTTGGTTTTTGACCTCCTATTCTAAAATTCTGTAGCAAGGACATATAGTTTTCTACGTAATACGGTTATAATTGTTTGGAATTCCCCATTCTCCCTACCTCACTCCACCCAGTGGAAAATTTTGATTTTTTTTTAACCAATAAAAAGCTTTCAGATGAAAACCAAAAACTTGGATTTGGAAATGGCACTGCAGTGCATAAGGGGAAGCTGTAGTTTGGGTGCCTTAAGCTCCCATTCTCCTCTATGGCCTCACCTCCCTGACTGGTCTACATCTTCATGGTGCCCTATGAGTTCCCCTCTTGTGCTACCATAGTCCATCATGAGAGTCTCCAGCCATTTTGCATCAGTTTTTAGTTCTTTTTCAGTGAAGTCAAAATTTTCTATAGAAAACAGACACTTTTCACACACAAAATTGTTTCTCAGAAATGCAACTTTCCATCAAAAACAAGTCCTAAATATGTTTTTTTTAAAACCGATGGTGACTTTGTGCCATTCCCCCACCCCCTCTAATTCTCCTCACTGTTGCTGGCTGACATAAGCACCGTTGGAGTCACACAACTCCACAGCTTAGTCTGCAACAGAAACTTTAGTGTTGGCTTCCTGTCTTACAAACAAGTGGATTCACTTAACAAGCTGAAGAAGGTCCAGGACAGCCTCTTCTAGACCACAGTTTCCTGCCCAATAGACAGAATGCTGATGAAACATCCCCACGCTGGCTGTTCTACTGTACTGCTGAACCCTGTATCCATCTACTACTTTTATTCACCATTACAATCAGATCTTGAACCTTTTATATAAATGTTGCTGTTGGCAGTCTCATGTTTCGTATCTGGGCAACACCTAATGCAAACCACTAATGCTGATCTGTAATACAAGCAAAGAATGATTTTTGTAAGGAGCTAAGCCTAGCATTGTTCTTACTCAACTACTAGCATGGCCAGAGAGAAGTTCTTCTTTGACTCACGTAATGGAGTTGCTTCCTACAAACACTGAAAGTTCCACTGTGTCTGTGTCAGCTTTGGTAATATACAAAAGAGTGAGAAGAGTGAGATCAGTGGCTTCACCAGCAACAAAATTAAGGCATTTTGCCCTGGCTTTGTGTTGGAGGGGTGAACTACAGTATCATTCATACACTTTTGGGGAAGAATGATTCCTTCCTGGATTCCCTGGCGTGCATGGGAAGTGTGCAGGATGCAGAAATAAAACTTTCTAGAACATCAGCATAGGCATGATTAGAACTTGCTGGATTTCTCTGTTAGGAGATTAGTAACAAAAACTAAGCTGGAAAATTAGACAAAGCATTATTCTGATTCCTTTCCTACAGTGGGTGTTACTTAGCTGTTTTAAATGTATTTCTCTGCAATGTAAAAGGTGTAGTACTCTTTGAATGAATATCACTTGCACACCTGTTTGCCATGCTCATTCTGTTCCTATACTCAGAGAGGTAGTCTGTAGATCACTTACTTAGGCTTCTGAATTCTTCCTTCTTTAAGAGGAAGAATGGGTTTGGACTTCTGATTCTGTACCAGATAGCAGAAAGTACACGAGACGGTCCAGCTATCTTAAACTAA
This sequence comes from Dermatemys mawii, assembly GCA_007922305.1. Classification (NCBI taxonomy): domain Eukaryota; kingdom Metazoa; phylum Chordata; order Testudines; family Dermatemydidae; genus Dermatemys; species Dermatemys mawii. Next base: position 6,368,055 of record ML677351.1, read on the forward strand.
AAAATTAAGACACAAAGTCTCTGACTCAGATTTTATTCTGATATACATCTGGCTTAAAGAACTGTAATCAGTGGTGTGGTATCACAATCAGAATCCTGTATTCTGTCTTCTAGTCATCTACCAACATAGCTCAATACAGTCTCTTAACAAAGATTATGATAAGATATCACAACATAGAATTTTAACTAGGGAATGTTTATTTTTTTGTATTTTGGAGGATGGGGGGTTGTTTTTTTTTTTTATTATCAGTCTGTTATTTTTTACCTTAAGTTAATTGTAATTACTTTTTGTAAGCCTGACTCATTATTGCTCTTTTTGTCTCTAAGTGCATGTCCCACAATTTTATTAGACAAGCAAATTTATATATCCTTTGCTTTAACTTGAGGTTACTGTTCCTAAGCTTCAAAACACAGTCATTGGGACAATGAGAACAGAATATTAAATATAATGAAGTCACTTCCCAAAAATGCTAAAAGAAAAGAATTTGAGTTTGAGGAACTTAAGTCACTCTTAGAACTTGCTGCTATACAAGAAAAATAGAAAGGTCAATTTACCGGCAGTGACTGTGGAGTTCTACGAATGGCTGAACTTTCACTAAGGAAAATGGTGTGTTCTTTCTTCCAATTAGCTAACAAGAGGTAAAATTCTAGTCAAGACAAAATTTCTAGTCTGCATTAGTTGAAGTCTGTCTAATAACTTAAGGTAAAATCTTAATTTCAGTTAAGAAAATACCTTTGGCCATGCTGGAAGAAAGCCAGGAGGCAATGGTGGTTTAACTAGGCCACAACTTTATTCATTTAAAATATCTGGGAATACCCAGCAATAAATTATACAGTGTAGGTCATTGTTATTACCTTAATCATTTCTACCTATTTGGGAGGGTTATTATCAGCTATCACCCTTTCCAACCTGATCCTAGCCAGCCCATTGTTGGGACTCTACTAGTCTCCCCTTGTATGGGGGTTAAGGAGGCTGGAAAGAAGGGACGTTGGCTCCCTGCTGAACCCAATGTTAGAGGCCTCAAATACCTCTTCCTCAGCTCTCTTAAGAGATACTTTTCTTTAAATCGCCTTCCAGTCCATTTTATCTGATCACTGTGTCCCTTCTGTCATGAGTATCTGCACTGCACATATGCTCATTTTTTAAAGTGACTTAGTTAAGACAAAAGCGACAAAGAGTCTTGTAGCACCTTATAGACTAACAGATCTTAGGGATCATGAGCTTTCATGGGCTAAAACCCGCTTCATCAGATGAATGTTGTGGAAATCTCCAGAGGCAGGTATAAATATGCAGGCAAGAAAGCAAGGTAAATTCAATCTGGGGGCAGGGGGTGTGTGGGGGTGTGAGGCCCACTTCCAGCAGCTGACCTATAGGTGTGAACACTCAGAGAGGAGAAGCTGCTTTTGTAATTGGCAAGCCATTCACAGTCTATGTTAAGTCCAGACTGAATGGTGTCGAATTTGCAGATGAACTGGAGCTCAGCAGATTCTCTTTGAAGTCTGGTCTTAGTTAAGACATTTTAACTTAACCACCTTGCCCATCTCACTGGATCCCTGACTTGCTGTGGGAAAGGTGAAATAATCCACCCTGCCTTCGCCAATCTGGGAGTGAGGGGGAAAAGGTGACTAGCATAATGCCCATAGCAGATCACAAAAAACCCTGATTCCAAGGGTGGATGTTGCCAGCCCAACTCCAGTGAGAGGGGCTATTCGGAAACTGCCTAAAGTGTAACCTCTCTGTTCCTGGTCACCTGACACCAACCTCAAAAGGAGCCCTTATAGGAGCAATAACCCACTTTTCTGTCCACCAGCCAAAGGATTTGCTGCACGTAGCTGAAGTAGGGGAACGTGTTTTTCCTAGTTAGGGCAAAACCCAAAAGAGTATCCACTAAACCCTTCATACTGATTAAAATCAAATGAGTTACTCTCATGGTTTCAGTTAAGCACATTCATAAGTGGTTTTGTAGATCAGGGCCAAAATGTCCCTACTGAGTCAGCTAATATGCTTGTATTTGAGACTATAACAATTTCTACATGTAAAAAGTCTCTCATAGATCTTATGCTTTCAGGTGGAATTTCCATAAGAAACTGTTTATTGGAGGTGGCTACTGAGTTAGCTCTGTCTACCCCTAGGTCTGAGTCTGTGACTCTTTTCTAGTTATTAGTTCTATGATTATTAATATTAAACATGTGATGTGTACATACATGATGTTATTGTCTAAACTGAGACTATGCTTGCCAGAATCAAAACCCTATCTACCTTTTCCTTTTAAATATATCCTCACGTGACTACATCACTGCAGCCACATTACTATCAGAGTAATTAATTCAGCCTCTCTCTAGAACCTGCCATTCCTTCTACATGATTATCCAAAAGGCTTATGCTGAGTGATGTGAAACAACCTCTGTTTCTCTGACCTGGTGCCACAGTCATCGTTAACAGCATATAGACTATCTTCTGTCTGTGAATGAATGAATGATTTTTCCTTCTTCCTATGCACCTTCTGCCACAACAGTCAATTGTTGGATCTCTAAAGTATGCAAATAGGTGCATCTGTATACCTATACCTGATAAACACAGGGCTGTGTGCAGCTGCTGATCAGTTTCTAGAGAATGCTGGCAGGTTGGTTGAATTAAGAGAACAATCCATTAGAAAAAGTGTCCACAACGTAATTAAGAAGCATTTTTCCTCACTGTCTCTTCTCTTGTGCCCATGTCTGTGTTTTGCTTTCATGTTATAACTCTGGTTTGAATGATAAACCTTTCATCCACCTAGAGCTGTCAGGTGCAAGTATTGTCAGTTTACCCTCTGTTACATAAGGCAATTAACCATTTGAATGTGTTTGTACAAGTACTTAGGTTAAGTTGCATTATAGTACCTGGTTAGCTCTGAAAAGGAAGATGTTTGATATATTTGTATTAAAACTGATTTGGGTTTATGTAGCTGTCATTCTCTCTCTGCTGATATGTTAAGCCTCTTCAAAAAATGCACTTTGTGGATTGGAGAGCCATTAGAAGAATGTTAATGGAAAATCATAAAGCACAGCTCATGCAAAACCCCTTGAGTACTTGCTTCTAATGTTTCTGCTTTAGCAGCTACAGATTGAAAAGTGCTCAGATTGAACTACAGGTAGGTATAATGAGCTAAAACCTCTTATAACTTAAATCTGAAAACATTTAGAAAATGGTAATATTGCTAAAGTTAGGATAGCTTAATTGTTGATCATTTCAAAATTAAAAGTCATCTGGTTCTAAGTACTAAAAAGAAGCACATGATGGGGAAGAGGTAGATATAACAAATGCTAAGCTATTTTGAAGAAATATTGGGAGCTATATTTACTGCTGTTGTAAGTGAGGCACAGTTTTATTGATGTTTTATTCATTTTTAAAGGGGGAAAATACTATTTAAAGATGCTTAGATTGGCAAAATTGGGTTCAATTTGTCTTGACACAAAGTTTGATGATTTTGCATTCATAACAATTAAAGACATTATGCTTATATCTCCAAAGTAATTGAAAATATAATCCTCTTAAAATGTAAAGTAACTGGAAAAGAAAGATCCAAGCATAGAAGCACAATACTTCTAATCCTTTTCTGGAAGCTGGAAAGTTACTACACTAATAATTAAACATTTTCATAAATTAACTAGTAATATAACTTTAATGATATAGTTAATTTTTAAATAGAACAGATGCGTTCTGACATTTACTGAAACCATTGTACTTTACAGAGAGTTTAGTTATTAACAGTGATTTGCTTATGGTTTGTGCCTGCATTTACCAATAGCATTTTAATGTTTCTAAAGACAGGAATTGACACTCTAATCTCTTCTCATATTTAGTATTTTCTTCATTTTGGGCTATATGGTTTTTTAAATTTAAATATTTCCAGGAGGCCTTTAAATATTTCAGCATTTTTAATGAAATTATCCGCAAAAAAAGAGAAATCTGGAAAAACAGTGAATTGGGGGGGGGGGGGGTTTTTTGTTTTTTTTTTTTTTGGTTGGCTGGTTGCAGGGGCTTGTGTGTGGCTGTTGCTTTTTTTAAACTAGAGGATTAGACTTCATGAATGAGCCATTTCCCAACTTCAGGTCACTGCCAGTTGCTCATTTGGAATTGAGGCCAGATTCTGATCTTGTTTAGGCCTGTAAACCTTCCAGAGTTAACTGTAGTGGAATAGCTCTTGATTTACAGTGATGTAATACAGATCAGAATGTGACCCATGATGAAATGGTCAGAAACTGTGCTACAGAAAATTTCCAGCTGCTCTGCACTCTGTTGAAGTTAATGTAGGAACTGAAACCATAAGCTAATATGCTGGTTAAAAGAATCTGCATTCTTTGTATGCCCATCTCTTTGGTAATTGAAAATTATGGCTCAAAAAAAAGGAAAAGATGGTCACAGAGTCAAATCCACCTGGAGCAATCATCTACTAAAAGTTGTCCAAATTCAGTAATTATATAAATAATAGTGTAGGTTTCCCAACTGTTGTCAATGATGGGGGGAGGGAAATGGACGTGATTGTTTGCTATCTATTGCATCAAATTAACAGGCAGTGTGAATGCCTAATAAGTATATCTTTATGTCCTGATCTTTGAAAGACTTATACATGTGCTTAGCTTTATATGTTATGATTAGTCCCCTTGGGGAACTACTCACAGTGAGTAAAATTAGGCACATGTGTAAATCTTTGAAGGATTGGTTTCTTACCCCAGGATAAATAATCAGTTATTTCAAAATTCTCGTATTGTTTTTGAAGTAAAACTTACAATGTTTTTTGCTTTGTTTTTAATGAGAATATGATAGGTCAAATAAATAAGTAAATAAAAATAAGTCCAGGTAACATTGCCTGTGGTGTTAACAGTATCTCAGGGCTGAGTAAAGAAGGAAACTTGATTTGAGATGCAGGATAAATTCTTTTTGTCTAGAGAACTTGATTAAGTGCAAACTGATCTGGTGGTGATGGCTTTCTCTGCCTTGTCAGAGTAGTTGAGCCTAGGGACTGCATGGCCTAAGAGACTAGTAATAGAATATACATCCTTTCACCTTGAGGTCACCAGTTCAAGTCTAACCCCTATTTATAATGACAAACAGTTGTTCTTCTCTGGGATGTGAAATTCTTACCTTTTGGTGAACTTTGGACAGTCTGTAATTGAATTTAAAAGCAACTTTCCTCACACTCCTCCAGCGTGTGGAATTTTTTTCTCCTGTTATGTGCAGTGATCAGTCTCCACATTAGACACTCTAAATCATGGGAAAATATATGTATTTGCCTTTTCCACATCTTGCCATTGTTTCTCTCTGCAATCAGATTTCTCTTCATGGTGGTGACTGGCAGATACTGGCCAAAGGTGACTTTCATTAGTTCCAATCCAACAATGAATTTATAATTTACAATCAGGAGCGAGACAGTTCATTTTCCTCATTTGAATTTTTGTGGAGAATAATTATACCCATATACAACACAAAAAATTGTAGGAGTTTGTGTTGCTAGACATCACACACCTCCTAGTTACATACTGATATTTCTTAAAACAAAAAAACAAAAAAACAAAAAAAACCTGACACTTATAGGAATTGAGTTCTGAATACAGTATTCTTGGAAAAAAGCATATTGATATATAGACCAGTGACTCTAATCTAGGAGAGGCACCATTCCACTGTTTTCCTCTGTGGTGCTTTCCTCTGTTCTGTCTCCATGTCCTCTACTGGCTTTTCCTTCTAACTTACAGCATGCCTTACAACCACTGCTTATGGCTCCTTCTTAGTCAGACTTTCACAACTGTCTTTAACAGTTATCTGTCCCATGTGATTTAAGCATGAATAGGTGTTCTAGCTTACTTTCTCTTAGGCAAACACCCTTCACTCACAAGAATGAGGTCACAGAAAATCAGTCAAACAAATGCAAAACTACCCAGAATTATTGTAGCCCAATACACAATCTGGAGGGTCTAGCTGACTATGTTAGCTCTTTCCCCCGCCCCGTCTCAGTGCACAAGGATAGGATATTTGTTAGCCATGCAGCCCTACATTTTAAAATGGACAATGGTAAGCTTTGGTTCTTGAGTGAGATCACCAATTTATCACACAACAAGACACTCATGCTCAGTGTTTATATTTTGAGTTCTGTGCCTGGATGTGTTTAAAGCTCTGTAAAACATTTGAAATTTAAAATCTTTAAGAGGTCCTGCTACTAGTGCAAAACCGCTTATTAGTGACATTTATATTGTTGTTTCAAGACTTAGCACTGTATGGCTCACCGTGCCTCCAAGAGTTACTACAATAAATGTTTCAAAAGAAAAATCATCTGCACTTCAGCTCTAAACCAAACTTTTAACCCTTCCTTGTCTCTTTTCATATTTATCCTTCATGTTTGTATCCTAGTGATGTCTCATATTCCCATGATAGTTAGATGATGGGGAGGGGGCATTTGAGCTTACAACTTTTCATATTATACCCACTTTAAAAAAAATAAATTTTAAAATAAAAAATACCATTTTTAATAGAACAGAAAAGGGGAATTAAATATTGAAATCTTTGTGGAAAAGGGGAATTCTCACTACTGTTCAGTGAGCTACTAGTGCTAATTGCAGTTGTACTGATTCCGGTCAGTATGACTTTTTTCTCTTCCCAGTCTTCTTATTACCAGAAGCCACAAATTATTTTCAGAAGTTTTTTTTTCCTCCTCCAACTTGCTTATTTGTTTCTGCTCTCAGACTTAATACACTGCCAACCTCTCTTTTACCATGCAGATTTTTTTCTCTCCTCTCCAATGGCCCAAAGCACAAGTCCTTACAAAAGCAGTGCTTTGGGGGATAACCCTCCCCCCCTACCCTACTTTGCAAATATTTCTTGCTGATATGTGAAAAGGTACGTACAAGTACCACCTGTGACGTTACATTCCATATCTTTTATGGAAATAAGCTTATGAGTATAAATATAATGTAACTGGAATATGCTTTATGCAGAAGTCTCTTGTAAGGTATCCTAACAAAAGTTATAACCTACTGAATATATTCCTCCTATTTGTATGTATGTATCATTCTTTTATCTGAAGCTAGAAATATAAAGTATAACTCTGGGGTCCTATTGTAATTATGCAACATGTGGGGCGTTGATGGTGGTTTAGAAACTTGATGGCTCCCATTGACTAGGACAATTGGTTGTAAGTGGCTCTGTTTACTTGCAAGACTTCCTGTTTTCATATAAGCCCCACCAGGAAAAATGGGGGCTGGAAGTCTTAAACCTGGTGCTTTTCCATTTAGAAAGAGGGGTGGGGATCTAGGGAAACAAAGATTCCCACCTTGTGAGAAAGCTATAAAAAGGGGTGGAAGGGAACAAAGGGGGCTGCCAGTCATTAGAGATCCCCTAGTTACCACCTGAGCTGGAACTAGCAAGGAATAAGGACTGTACTAGGGGAACGGATTGGGCCCAGACTAGGAAGGACTCTAGTGTGTGAAAGAAGCTTATTGGAATATCTCTGAGGTGAGATTTTCCCTCTAAGCAGTTTCTTAATGTATTAAACTTACACTTGCGTGTTTTGGCTTTATTTTACTTGGTAACTTGCTTTGTTCTGTGTGCTATTACTTGAAACTACTTAAATCCTACTTTTTATACTTTTGTTTATTAATGAGTAAGTGATTAATACCTGGGGTACAAACAGCTGTACATATCTCTTTATCAGTTTTACAGAGGGTGGACAGTTAATGAGTTTACCCTGTATAAAGCTTTATTTAGGGTTTGGATCCTGTTGGGAGCTGGATGTTGGAAATAGGTGACCTGCTGAGCAGTTTTTGGGTAAAGCCTGCAGCTTTGGAAGCATGGACAAGACCTGGGTCTGTGTTGCAGCAGGCTAGCATGTGTGGTTCAACAAGGCAGGGTTCTGTAGTCCCAAGCTGGCAGGGAAAATGGGCTCAGAAGTAATTTCAGCATGTTAGGTGACAGTCCAAAAGGGTCTCTGTGACCAAACCCATTACACCACCAAAAGCCCATTTCTCTAATGGGATTTAGAAAGAGGGCACTCTCTCCATTTCTTTACATATCCTAAATCTGTCTCTCCTTGGCTGTCTATCAAGGCATTCCACAGGAATCCTTCAGTCAGCCATCCTACAGGGAGTGTTCAGTATACAGCATAAGCCTAATAAAATTCATGATACAGAATCAAACAAAGGTGGGTTGAAACCGCTGGTTTATTGGCCAAGCCCTTAAGTTGAAACACCCAAAGTCTGAAACAGTAGGGCTGACTCAGTTCTTCTAGGATTGCATGTAACTTATGATCCGAGTTTTATGGGTTGAGAGCTCTGTGTGAACATTACGTAAAGTGACATAGCATTGTCAATTGTGCAGAAGCTTATGTGTGTGTACTTGACCAGACATTTCTCTCCCATCAACTGCCTGTGTGCTTAGTGCCCACATGACACCCGTTCTTACATTTCAGAAGTGACTGCATTTCAGAGGTCCTAGTAGTGCTCATTGGGGAATATGTAACCTCCTCTTCTCAGGCCCACCTTCCCTGTAAAGAAAGGGTTTGCTTTCCTTTTGTTCCAGCTGGCATTCTACAAAGTCTGAATCATATATCTATTTACCTTTCCAAGGAAGGCTAAAGATATTTGCTGTTGGTAAACTGTAGCAAAACAGCTTTTACCAATTTCTTTCTTTGTACAACACCACTGACTTCAGAGCAGAGCCGGCAGAGAATTGGATCTAAAACAAAATTTTGGCAAGTCTGCAAGTACATAAATGCTTGCCTGTGCACATTCACAACAATAAACTAGATTTGTAAAATAAGGAAATGCTTTATCTGTGAGCCTGAGGATCCTTACAGGTGACTGCAGACTCATGCTCATATTATGAAGACATCCAGTGGTGTCTCTTTCGAATCTCTGGCAAACTCCTCTGCATTTCTGAGAAAGTCACTAACCTGCCATCCAGCTGGCACCATGGCTTTGTTACTGGAAAAAAGAGCTTCTGATCCTATTATTAACATGCATATTCAATGGAGACTGAATGGGTTGTTCACTTCCAAAGAATAGGAGGTGGGTAGACTAAAGTTTTAGAACTGTAACAACATCTTTCTTTGTGCTGTCTAGTTCAGCAATATGAACCTTGTAATATTTGACATTCATCACAACATTTCCAGTAGTTGCTACTCTGTTACTTAGACCAAATCCCAAATTCAGGCCTGCAGACTGCAATTTGGAAATGTTAAATGACTATAATGTGGAAAGTATCTGATGATGTATTATGCTTTAGAATAATAAAACTACTAAAAATTGCAGCCTGGAGAAATATATCAAATCTATAATTAGCTCTGTTTGCAGGATTTGCTCTAAGAACATTATATTGTTTAATCCATGCCTCCTTTTCTCTTTTGTTCTTACTCAGGCTCTTAGAAAAAAGCATCAAGCATTCAGTGATGTTTTTGCACTTAGTCCCACTCCCACCTCCTTTCTTTCTTTTTCCTTCTCACTGTCACATAACGAATCTCCTGGCCCTGGTTTTACCTCATATTCAGCAGCAACGACAGAGACCCTAATGCAGAGGCCTCATTGTGATTGTTCCATTTTATTAGCTGCACTTCTTGCACTTGGCTTGGCAAAATATTTGCTGCTAAAAAAAAATAGGTTGGTCTTCATTGTTAAATGGGAAAAATCCAGTTTCAGGAATAAGCATCCTGGTGTATTGGAAAGAGCTTTCCAGCATATAGTTATGGTTCCTTTTTATTATTATCTTTTCTTTACCAGAAAAATGCCATGGCCATTTGGGATCAAAGAGGATTTTTTCGCCTTACTCTGTGAAATGGAAAATAGCATCTCACCCTCCAACTCATTGCCAGTCTATGGGTTGTTTTCCTGAATCATCCAAAAAGACTCCTTCTGCAGAGGAATTCAAGACACACTTTTCTCTCACGTTCAAAGGCTGACTGCCTTGCCTCAGGTCTTTCCCAGGCCAGGGATTCCTGAGACAAGTGATAGGTGAACCTTCACATTTTCAGAACTTGAGTTTGCTCCAGATAAGCAGCCAAAAGCTCTGGGGGCTTTTCTGAACCCCCTGAGGCTGTAAAATTGGTCAGGTTTCTTTGAGAGATTACAGGCATGTCCTGTCCTGGGTATTAACACAAGAGCCCTTATTATAGTATTCTAACACTTCCTATTTCAGTCTCTATATTGATTACCCAGGAAAACATACAATTATAAGAATAGATAAATTAGTCAAACATTCTAGAATCTCAACAAAGGCTGAATTTGTTACATTTTGAAAAGTATTATTTTAATCAGCCCAGTTTCCCTAGATATTGGACAAATAATTGAAGTCAGTATCTAGTTCAGTATATATTTTTGTAGGTCACCCGGCTGCCCTTGCAATAATACATATATTTTAGCCAGAAGCTACTGGGCATTAAGTTCTTTTGAAAATCTGGCCCTTTAGGCACCACAGAAGTTGTGTAGGTTGCTCTGAGTCTTTACATCATTTTAATCTGTGGTGATTCTTAAATTAGAATTTGAACATCCCAGCCCATCTGAATAAAAAAGAATGTATTTTGGAACAGCCCTCATAACTCATAAGAAGTGTACATTTATAAAATAGAATATATATTCCTTTCTGAGATCCTCTGATTTGTACAAGATGCTATTTCATGGATGCTTGCATTAAGGCTGCACATTTGCTGTAAGTGAAATGTAGGTTGACAGAATGTACTGGCAAGGTAACAAAAGCACATATTAAGGTCTGTCTCTACCTAAGAACCGAAAGGCATTGTCTAGCACATTTTAGTCACTGTTATTGAAAACATATTTTACTAGCAGTTTGCTTGGAGATGAGTGTTCTTTGAAATGACACAGCCTATTTGGCTTAACACAGATGGATTCAGGAAAGCATGAACAGACATTGGCTGAACTTTGGCTCCTTTAGGTCTTTGCTGCATTGCCCATCATTCATGAAGAGGAGGTTACGACTGTTAATATATTTTAGATATCTCAATAATATCCATACAAACCACAAATTCAGTGTGCTGAAATTCCTTTAGCATCTATCTTTATTGTATATACTGATTTGATGTATGAACTATCAAAACGGTAACTAAGTTTACGGAAACTCATAATACAGACTCATAATACAGATAGAGCTCTTCTAACATAAGCAGAATTAATTATACAAAAACAAAATCCTGCTCTAAGCAGAGCTTCCTATAACCTAAGACGGAAAGGGGGATAGGGTGACCAAGTGTGAAAAATTGGGACAGGGGCTGGAGGAACCTATATAAGAAAAAGACCCCAAAATTGAGATTGTCCCTATAAAATCGGGACATCTGGTCAACCTAAAAGGGGATGAAGACATGACGGCCATGAAGTCAGCTACGGCCCTTACTATGCAAATTTCAGTTTTGCTGGGTGGCTCTCAGTTAGTAGAAATGGAAATTGTTATGAAGACCTAAGATAGCTGAAGACATTAGTCTGTGACTTCTCAAATTTTGCAGCCTGTGATTTTATTCACAGGGCTGCAACTCGGAACAAGTATAGGAGTTTGTGTGTTGACTAAGTGCATTAAAAAGCACTTTATTGTTTGATGGTTAAAAAAAAAAACCTAGATAAATTCATGGAGGATAGGTCCATTAATGGCTACCTAGCCAGGATGGGCAGAGATGGTGTCTCTAAGCCTCTGTTTGCCAGAAGGTGGGAATGAGCGACAGGGGATGGATCGCTTGATGCTTACCTGTTCTGTTCATTCTCTCTGGAGCACTTGGCATTGGCCACTATCAGAAGATAGTATACTGGACTAGATGGACCTTTGGTCTGACCCATTGTGGCCATTCTCATGGTAAGGGAAGTGGTTAAGTCAAAGCTAAAGTGTGTATGAGCACTGAAATTAAAGGAGGGGGGAGAGGATAGGAACGTAATGGTGTTTCCAGTCTTAAACCACTGATATAATTCTCCTAACTTCAGTACATAATTAAGGAACTCTACACCCACAGGCTGACATAGGCCTGTGCATTTAGGGTGCTTTTCAAGGTGTGGGGAATCCTTCCAGGCTCATTTGTGATAGCAGAACCTGAGGCCAACGTACTCTCTTTCCATGGTGAAAGATAGCTAGTAGCTACTACTACTCCTCCACAGTCCCCAAAAGCCACTGATGCTAGTCCAAATAAATCTGTTAGTCTTTAAGGTGCCACCAGACTCCTCATTGTTTTTGTGGATACAGACTAACATGGCTACCTCTCCGATACATTATCTACTGTTTCAAATACAGGATTTGTTTGCTACATTTTCCTTCAGTGTTCTGTCATAAAAATCTAACGCTCCCAAGCAATGGGGTTCCAACACTTTCCCTAGGATATTATTGTACAACAAACTAGACCTGTCAGGAAGTTTTTCTTTTTATTATTGTTTATATTATGGTAGTGCCCAACTAAGACCAGGCATGATTTACTTCAGCCTAAATTTTCCACTCAAAAGTTAAATCTTTCAGTTGCTACTATTTAAACCTCACTTCTAAGGTGCTGATGATGCAAGAAGCTGTGCACCTTAAGAGGGTTGCTATGTACCATCAACTGCCTTAACTCTCAGCAACTTGCAGGATTGGGACCTACATAATTCTTCTCTCTATAAGAAGCATAGACTATCTTTTAACAAGTGTTTGAATAGTGCCTAACACAACAAGGCCCCACTTCCTTACAAAAATTAATCCTGATGTATTCTGGATCTACCTTTCTTAAATTAGATTTTAATCTGTCAGCGTGCAAGAACATTTTATAAATATCAATATGCCAGCAGAATGTTTTATACATTATCAGCTTGTAAAGCCCTTGTATTCTGACAGCTTGTCAGAATATTGCAGTAGCTAATAATTATTCGCAAGCAGTTAAGCAGGTGATTGCCTACAGCACTAAGGGAGAAAATAACACTTAACTTAGCCCAACATCCAGCTAGTTATCATCATTTTGTGTGCAGGCATTAACCCATTCAGTTCTGACTTCCAGCTCAGGGTCACTCACAGGGTTTCCTGGTCAGGTCCTCTGCTGTCTTGATCACTTTATTATAGTGAAATATTACCCCTGTTCCGAGTGAGGAAGATTGTAATTAATGGCCCAAATATACACACAATATCTTCTCATGAGTATTCCCATGCCACGACATGGAGCTCTGCATATGAGTAAAGGTTTACAGGCTTGTGGGCCATTTGAAAATAAACAAAAAAGGTTTATTCACAACGTAGCTCTAGCTTCAGTACTGACCTTATGCTCTTGTATGATAGCAGGGACCTGCATCTCATGCCTGAAGTGTAAAATCAAGTTCCTGAAATCTGATGCTCATTAAAAGGCCAGATTCTGTCCCTTCCCTCATACTGAAAGCAGTGGAACTACTAGTACGACACTACTCAACTAAGGGTGGCAAAACCTAGCCCTACATTCCAGGCATGAGTAGTTGCATTTGTTTTTATTAAATTCCTACTCTAGTTTTGATTAAATACAAAATTGTTCTTCATTTCATGTCTGAAACTGTTGCGTAGTGTTTCTCTGTTCTGTGTAAGAGCTTTCATGCTTCCCCCAAGGGATAGCTGCATTTCACTGGCATATTAATTGACTCTATATAGAAAGTTTGAATAGGATTGTAGCTAGCCGAGCAGAAAAGTTAACACTGTAAGGAGGCAAGAATAAATAAATGTTGAAGCATCCAGAGGTCCTTTCCTAGAAATGTTATGTCAAATGTAATTTCCTGTATTTTAGCAGGTTCTAAGGCATTAAATACATTTTCTTCTTCATTTACCCACTGATCACAAAGGCATTGACCCAGCTTCTCAGTCCTGCACAAACTACTCATATAAACCTCAGCCATAGACAAACACTTTTGATCACTCCAGTCAGATCATGCATCTGGCTCTGCAACCTTGAGTTTACCCTCCAGGATTCCTTTCACAATAGACCTCCTATCACCTAAACCCAACCTGGCTCCTTACTCCCTGATTAGAAATGCCAGGTTGAACCAGCAATCTGCTCCCCCAGTTCAGAATAACTCGTGCTCCTTCCATAGCCCATCCTTTAGATACTTACAAATGCTCAATCAATTGGATGTTTTCCACAAAGCATCTTCCCTCTGTAATCCTGGCTCCTTCACCAGGTTGCCAGTATCCCTGCTTCAGCTGAGAATCCTAGCCCTCCTGGTTCTTTCCAGCACATTCTATGTCCCTCCACTGCTTTCTTCCTTTGAGCCTGTTGGCTTCCTTTGCCAACAGTATAATCCCCATCACACACACACAAGCACAGAGACCAACAGACCCAGCACCTTACTCTGCGTACAAAACTAGCTTTCTCCTTTAAACTGTCTAGCTTTCTCCTCCTGTTTGTTCCAAGTTGACCCCATCCAATATCCCTGACCTGAATATAAGCCTCTCCAATCAGATTTCTTCAATACCAGGCTCAGCAGGCCTAGTACAGCTCTGCTCCCTTAAAATAAATATGCCACTTTCCTCAAGCCTGATTCCTTTCCCCTCTGCCTGCATTTCCCTGGTTGACCTAGGGCAGAGATGGGTAAAGGGGATACTTTGAGAGGCCAAGGGTAGTGAAAATTTAAGAGAAAGGAGAGCAGTACAGTAAAATCTATTATCCAGCACTTTACCAGCCAGCAAGCTCTGGAATCTGGCATTTCTGATCTATATTAAAAGTCTGGCTCATGTGGGGCCAACAGGCTCCCTACCTGGCTTGATGTGGCTCCCTGGAAGTGGCAACACGCCTCTTCTGTTCATAGGTGAAGGGGAGGACATGGGAGATCCATGAGCAGCCCCTGCCTCACCCAAGTGTTGTATCTGCAGCTCCCATTGACCAGGAACCATGGCCAATAGGCTGCAGTGGCAGCGCCTGCAGGCAGAGCCATCATGCATAGCCATCTGGCCATGCCTAGGAGCAGCAGGCACATGTCACCGCTTGCAGGGAGCTGCCTGAGGTGAGCACCACCCAGATCTGGCACTCTGAAACCCCTTCTGTGCTCTGACCCCCTGCTCTAAGACCCCTCCCAAAGCCCGCACCCAAACCACTGCCCCAAGCCCCCTTCTGCACCCAAACTCCCTCCCTCCATAGGTAAGTATAACTCTTAGTTAACTTGAATTTTTGACTAACCTTCACCCCCACCCCCATTTCCCCAACATGCTGGAAAACAAAGGTTTTACTGTATATGTAAATGCAGAGGTCTGGAAAGAGAAGCACTCAGGGGCAGTAGCTGCTAGAACAGGTTAGAGACACTGGAGTGGGGGTGGAACAGGTTAGCAAGGAGGCAAAGAAGGTGGTTTTGGAGGTGCTGTTCCAGGGCATTGCCCAACACCTGCTATTTCATAGGCTGTCTTGCAATATATGAGTTTTTCTTTAAGCCCCAATTCTCAGATTCATGTGGTTGCATGAAAAATCTCAGCTTTTTTACATATTTCTATGCCTCATATTTGCTTGAATACATGACCTGAGTACATACTCCAGTCACATAAACCAGAAAGCAAATGGGGCAAACCCTAGATATATCATTATATACTTTTAATTTCATGTGTTTTTTCCTGGGGCCTGACTTGTTGTTTTTGAAGGTATAGGGTTGTAATGCTGTGTACAAGGTGGTTTGTGTTGTGCGTAAGGGTCAGGGCACTGTAGTACACAGAACAGAGGTTCAGCAAGGCAGACAGTAGTGCTGCTGTACATAACTGTAGACATGAGTACAATAGCTGACAGGAGAAGGCAGTTGGAGGTGGAGTGGGAAGGCAACATCTTCATCTCCTCCCCACAGAAAATGGCCTGGGTTGAACACATATTTAAGTTTATAAAGTGCCCTAGGGTCCTTGAGATGAAAGGTGTATGCTGTTATTTGCCACATACAACTAACTCTGATGCTTTCTGTTTACTCCTTTTAATTTCAGACAACCTAAGGACTTTTGGCTGGAATCACTGTACAGCATAGAGTCAACCATTTCCCACTCCTCCCCTTCCTCAAAACAAACCTCTAGTATTCACAATCTATTCCTAATTCAGAATAATCTAGTGGCAGAAAATATCAGGGCTATGTGCAAATGTTATATGTGCAGTCAGTACAAAGATTCATATACATTTCTTAGCCATCTGCTGTTTACTGAGAGCCATGAATACTGGAGACTACAATTGCACTAGCTAGTGATTGATATTAAAAAATGATGTTGTTGGTGTGTATGTGTACTACCATGAAACTTTGTTACTGGGAAAGTTTTCTTTAAAATACTATATAAAAGCAGAAAAAACTCCTTGATAAGTGTTGCTGGATGAGGCCACACTGAAATTGCTCAATCAGGGTAAACTGCAAAGAATGAGGATCCCCAAAACTGGTGTTGATTTTAATAATTAGATTCACCAGCCCAGCAACAAATAGCTTTTGCAATACCTTACTGGTTTACCCAGAAGACAAAAACACACCTCCATTAAAGCAACCCAGTCTTGGGCTCCCACCCAGACAGACAAGTCAAATATGAGGCAGCTTACTGAAAGTCTTGTTCATCATAAATAAAGTTCTACCAATCCCAAGACTTCAGACACATTGTCCACCAGGTCAATGAATATTTGAGATCTTACCAAAATACATACTTACAGCCAATTCTTATTAACTAAACAGATTTTTTTTTTTTAACAAAAATGGGAGATTATTGTGGTTAACAGATCATTATATATACAGATATTAGAGTTCTTAGGACAGTTTTATAGTAGAGATGGGGAAGCTCCTGAGTTGCAAAAAGTTCTCTTCAGAATCAGTTCCTCAGGTTACAGAACAAATACTCAGTCCATATATAGTTAGTTCAAATTCTTCCATAAGAAGTACCTGAGTAATCCAGACTGGCACTGGGGACTTCAGTCTTGCAACTCAAGTCCCCTGATCAAGTTTAAGCAGATCTGAGATGACAGTATCAGGTCCTAGAGTTCTTTTATAGATTTCTGGCAAGCTTTTGACAGCATAAGAATACAACAGGTATTCCGTGAAAGAAGAATAGGTAATGCATCGTGGCTTTGAAGTAAAACCTCCTACTTCCTATGTATACACAGATAATTCGTTGCATTCATCAGCATGAAGTAGTTATCCCTGAAGCAGTTCATAGACAGTTTAGTACAAACCTGAAAGAGAAAATTAGACTATGATATTATTACACCCAAGTTTACTCTAAATGTGAATATTCCCTTTTGATCTCTGAATCAATAGAATATAGTAACAGACAAGAAACTGTCTGGTTACATTGTTCACCTATAACAAGCTACAGATAAACATGAACAAATACAAATGCTATCTTCATCTAATTCTTTAACAATACAATTCTACATTTCCAAGATCTCATCTAACATGGCTTTGTTAGCTATTTATAAAGAATGACCCTAATTACCATTTCCATACTTTACTAATGTCTTCAAAGGTTGGATGTGGGTAATTTAGCCTTCTAGTTGCATAACCCTTTTCTGGCTCAGTGTCACAAAAAGGAAGACCAGGAGCTTCGGGCTAGTTAATAGAGCATCACATTTTCTGTGAGCCTTCCTCAGCTAAGCAAGAGTGAAAGAATTTGCAAACAGCTACTGCAAGAGCAAGGAAAGGGTCAGGACCATGACTCTGTCCCACCTCTGCATTGGCCTGCAGGGTGAGGATAGTGGGCTTTGTTGATACAAAGTGCACATATGTGCATATTTCCCATGGGCAGGAAGCAGTACCTGAGGTGAGTGTATCTGAGGCAAGCTCTGTTAGTGCATCTCAAGGGAAGGAGTGGCTCTGCACTGCTCCCTAGCCAGGGCTGCTGCTTTGAGTAGTGTCCCTAATGGGGCTCCACTCTGAGCCCTGGACTACCTAAGATATGCAACTTCAGTACAGGAATAGCATTGCTGAAGTCAACATATTTAGGTTGACTTACTGCGGTGTCTTCACGGCGCTGAGTTGACTGCTGCCACTCCCCTGCCAACTCTGCCTGCACCTCTTGCAGCGGTGGAGTACCGGAGTTGATGGGAGAGCACTTGGGGATTGATTTATTGTGTCTAAACTAGATGCAATAAATTGACCCCTGAAATATCGATCGCTACCCACTGATCCGGCAGGTAGTGTAGATCTTCCCTGGGTGCTTTGCATCCGTTAGCCAAAGATTAGAGATTTTTGGTAGCAGTATCCACTGGGCCATAGATGCCCTCTCCCTGTTTCACCATAATTTAGTCAGATGAGGGGTTAGGTTTTGGCTCTTGTTGGGGTTTAAGGCTGATTCAAGCCTAGGTTTTGTTTGATTTGGATTCAATGGCACTGACATCCTGAAAAACATTGGTCTAAAATCTTATGTCATCAGCTTTTCTTGCAAGTTTTCTGCTTTCATGAATGTTGAAAAGGAGTCCCCTGACCTGGAACAAAAATAGTAGAGTCTGGATCGTATATGGGGATTCAAAGGAGATGAACATCCCTATTTGGCCTGTCCCCAAGACACACTACATTGTATGGATAGCAGGAATCTCCATGCCATGGTAAATTATGCAAATTGGTGGCAGTGCGCAGCAGTGAAATAGTCAATAAAGAGAACCTCTAAAGAATTTCTTGTTCTGAAGAGATTCAGTAATTACATGAGACATCTGTGACAGTAACATTAAAATGATTTGTCAAAACATCAAAATATAGAAGGTTCCCATTAACTGGAACAATAATTTACTGTGCATCTAACAAGCAACTTGGAAAAAGACGCCTCATCTATACACAAATATGTTGAGAAACATATTAGGAAAAAAAGTCCCCATCTATACTGTCTGATATAATAATCAGATCATTTACTTGTTTGATATGATCATTTGGGAATCAGTTCTGATGACAAGTTTCAGATATATGCAGGTACTTATCAGGTAAAGCATCTCTGTCTCCAGCTTCAACAAATAAAACTGCATTGGAAAATATGGGAGCCGATCAGAAATACAGCTAGAGGTTATTGTGGTTTTGAAGCTGCACCCCTCCCCCTCAATTCCAGGGGAAAGAAACTGGAAGAGGTAGAAAATGTTGGCAAAATGATGTGATTTGAATCTCAGACAAAAATGTATACATGCCAACTCACGTATTTCAGAGATTGCACAGAAATAGTGTTGCAAGGTGTCTTCCTATTCTTGTCCATCCTCTCTTTGCAAATGTCAGGAGCATACCATTAACTAATAATTTAGTATTAAAATGAATTTTAGTTTACAGAAAATGTGCTATTTGAATTCAAAATGTAGATGGGAAGAGAAAATATTGACAGTTGTAAAGATTGACATGTGCTGTTCTCTTGGCCTGTAGTGTTCATGGATTTTAAATTCTAACTGCTGTAAAATGTGTAATTGTAAAAAGTATCTGGATCAGCTTCTGATTCATGTATAAAGTAAATTGTTCACTAGCTGCCATAGAGGATCAAATTTTGCCACTTTCATTCATACTCAGTATATGATCAGTGGTATAAAATACTACTTAACCTGATTAAGGGTGGCAGAATCTGGCCCAAAGTAAGCTGTGTTATAATAAGTAGATCTGGTAGCATTTCCTATAGTTAAGGTGACCTGACATGTCTTATAAGACCTGAAGACTTTGCCAAACTAAAAGTTCAGGCTAAAGTTTCCCATGCTGAGTATCTGCATTAGATTTTGTGTTTTTTGTTTTTTTTTTTTTGTTTTTTTTTTTTAAAAAAAACGTTTTTAGAAAAGAATGGTTCAGTCTTTTCTAAAAGAAGATTAGGGAAAAATGTGTTCCCCATGTTAACTTTGTTTTTTAACAGCTGTTTCCATGAGAATCTCTATTCCCTGTGCTTTGGAACAAGGGCTTGAAATATGGCAGAGGGAGGGTGATGCCTTCATGTCACTGATATGCCTTTTGCTGTACCCATGATAAAACATCTGCTTCTGACCAAGATATAAGCCTTTGAAAAATGTCAATTCACATATACTCAGTAGAAACTTGTTGTTTAGTGTGGCAGCTAAAGTCTGAAGATTCCTTCTGTGTTGAGTATATTTCAGCCCTGGGCTCCAGAGGCTAAGTGCTGCTCCAGGCAGCTGTGGGCCAGACTCAAATGTAGATGGGGCAAAGGCTAGATCTGGAGGATAGCAAGGGAGTAAATTATGTTGGGGATACTGGGAATCAGAGCTTGAGGAAGGGAGACCAGTGGCAGAGAGGTCCTAGAAGCCAGTTGTGGAAGCGGGAAGGCTGGGGACTGGAGGAAAGACTGAGATCAGAATCTCAGAGTGGGAGAGAGACTGGGACTGGCTGGGTAAAGAGATTGGGACTAGCATGAGGATCTGAAGGGTTGAGGGAAGACCAAGTAGGACTGGCTGGGCAAGGAAACTACCTCCTATATTAGATAATCCTGATCCATTCACAGAGCACCATCCATGTTGTGCACTGAATGAGGCAGGGATCCTGTGGAAAAATAAAATGGGATTGTGTTAATAAGGATTGTATCATAATGCATAATTCAAAGGTGCCCAATTAAAGTCTCATAGGCAACTTTAATTCTGGCATTTCCTAATTTCTGTGTGTGAGATTTGGCAACCATTCTTTTAATGCCATTTTTAATGTGTGTAATATATGACAGCCAAATAGAGAACAGTAATGTCTTAGGCCTCAGTTCTGCAAGTTGCAATATGTGGGCAGATTGCTGCACTGCACGGAGCCCCATTGACCTCATTTAGGCTCCGTGCTGGCACCGCATTCCATGCACATGTAGTCAGTTGAAGGATCGGGACTATATTTTCTACTTTCAAGTTGTCTTTTTGGTTTGATGACAAGGCAAATATATACAAACCACTGTAGCTTAACACCATGTCAGATTTGATCTATTTAAATAAGCATCTATTTTATCTTTCTATGACAGAGAATCCTGATTCTTTTCTTCCAGTTACTACTGGCTAATCTTTAATGAATGCTTAAAAGTTCTCTATTTTTTTTTATGACTTTCAGACTTGCCTTTGTCTCTTTCAACTCTTCTGCAGCACTTTTTCATTCCTCATATTCCATAAAGCTCCTAGACTGGTGTGAAAAGACTCATCAAATGTAATGCAATTTGTCTTTCATCTTACTGTTCCCCATTACTCTGAAGTGATGCATGCAGGCAAGTTTTGATCACTTACTCTTTAATATTTTTTATTTTTATGATGCACAGAGCTATGTGATAGACTCAAAGTCATCATTATGATACATTTATCTGCACTGAACTGTCTTTGCCATCTATTAATCTTTTAAATGTTCAGAGTCTCCGTATCTGATTATAGACATCTCCATTATTTACTGTTAAATATCCTCTTTATTTGATTAGCACTGCTCTTATCCTGTTTTTTGCTACCATTTATCTTTTTAGCCACATCTTTGGGTATTCCTTGACTCTCATAGTTTGAGTCACTGGCATTAACTTTAAATAGAAAATTTTTTACTTTAAAAACCCTAGCTGAAGTTTATCACATTAGAAATTATGCAAATCTTTTTTATTGCCAGTCAGGATCACAAGAATAGATGCTAATATTAAGTTCCATCCTGCTGACAATCCATCAAGATCAGCTTATCATCTTTCTTAGAGAGATTTATTGGGGACCAGTAATTTCTCAGAAATACCTTTGGAGTTATATTATCCAAGAAAATGTTCAGTTAAGTGTTGCAACTTATTTGTATATTTCACCATCAAACAAGAATATCAAGCTAGTGGAAGTGATTATTGCACTGAAAGCCCTCGCAGCTGTAGTTTTGGGTTGGGTAATTTGTTTAGATACTAAAACCCAAAGCCAAAACTGGTTGTTTAGAATTAGGCTCTTAAATTGATATTTATGTATCCTAGTAAATGAGGCTTGATGTTTTTTTCTGAGACTTCTCATGGCTAAAACAAAGAACTGCAATAAAGGTGAGTCAGACTTACTATTAATTTTATCTACCTAAAAATAATTTAAGATTTAATTAGGGGTTAGATCAAGGTGGGAAATTCTAAGGGGGAATCTTAAACAAAAGCCTGTAGCTCAGGATGAAAGGTTAGCTGTCTAATGTATATGCAAGCCAGAGGTAACTTCCAAACCTGAACATAAGAATGGCCTTACTGGGTCAGACCAAAGTATCCTGTCTACTGACAGTGGCCAATGCCAGATGCCCTGGAGTGAGTAAACCTAACACATAATGATCAAGTGATCTCTCTCTTGCCTGAAAATGGAGATTTGGTTTAATACTATGTCTCTGATAAGGGTAATAAATAGAAGGAGCCAGCTGTTACAGTATTGCTTGCTGCTAAGCAATGACAAACTTCTTTCGTAGAAATCTGTCTGCTTTTCATATTCTTAACAGTAATGCCCCCAAAGTGGAGTGTGCCTGGGATCAGGAAATGAAAATAGAGGTTCCCAAAAAGATGAGTGAATGGCCTATCAGTGATGTCATTACATTAGCATCTACCTTTGCTGCCTTTTCCAATTACAACAGTGGTCAAATTTGCTTTTTCAAATGTAAATTTTTCCCCTCCATTTGCCCACCAAAACCCAACATGTGATCTAATAATGAATTAAATACTAACCATGAATTCCTATCTACAATTTTCATCATTTGACTGTGTTATACAGTATTACCCCAGAGTTACAAACACCAGAGATACAAACTGACTGGTTAACCACACACCTCATTTGGAACTGGAAGTACACAATTAGGCAGCAGCAGAGACCTTAAAAAAAAGAAAAGGCAGATACAGAACAGTACTGTGTTAAGCATAAATTACTAAAATATAAAGGGAAGGTTCTATAATAAAATTTAACAAAAAAAGAAACAAAGTTTCTTGCTTGTTTGATTTAAATTAAGATGGATAAAAGCAGCATTTTTCTTCTGCATAATAAAGTTTCAAACTGCATTAAGTCAATGCTAAGTTGTAAGCTTTTGAAAGATCAACCATAATATTTTATTCAGAGTTAGTTATAAACAACCTCCATTCCCAAGGTTCTTATAACTCTGAGTTCTACTGTACTTTTGACATAATGCCACACTGGATGATAAATGCACTCAAGTGTAAATGGAATCACAGAACCTCTTCATTGGGATAGATAACCATTGCTGTTAACCAGGGCAGGATTTAAAATGTGGTGCCAACAATCATAGTGCAGCAATTTAGTTTCAAGTTCAATGGGTATGAATCAACACCAGAGATACCAGGCAAACTGTGGATTTTCTGATACTCCATGCCATTTCATCAAGAAACTAGGAACTGCAATGCCCTATTTTATGCTGCAGTTCATTTTAGTAAGTAGCAAATTGACTGGCACTAGTCAGCATTCATCACTCTATACACTGTTTTGGGGATACAAATGTATGTCCTATGGGGATAGATTGTCAGCTGGTGTAAATTGTCATAGCTCCACTGAAGCCCATGGCGTTATGACAATATACGCCCACTGAGGATCTGCTCCTGCATCTTGAGTTTCCAACACAAGATATTCAACACAACAGAAATAAATATTTTTATTTTCCCAGCTCTGCTTAGTATCCCAATTGCTGCTAGCATCCCTTATAACAAAGAAATGTATTTAAAGAAGAAATTACATCAGGAGAGTTAGATGAATAATTTTCATTTAATTTTATAATGTTTTTAAAATAACTTATTTGACAATTATTTTCTCATTCACCCAGCTTGATAGGGGTTTATTTTTCACAATATCTTAAATTGAATAAAATTACTTGATGAATTTTGCAAAGTGTTTTTAATACAAAACCAGACAAATTTTCTATTACTCACTTTGCCCTAATCATGTTGCAAGTTGTGCTGTCAGGATTATGAACATGGTAGCCAGGCACAATGGTTTCTGACATGCCTAGATGAATATACTAAAAATGTCCTTATGCCTCAGTCATCTAATTAACATAGTCCTCAGGTCAGAAGATGATTATTTACCAAGTGACAATTTAGCAGGCTAGAAATACTTGTTTGTACTAAACCTAGAACAGAAGTCATTTTGCTTAATTTTTAGGGGATAAACAATGCTCTTAAACTTGGGTCTGATGACTTTCCTATAGATACTTTGTCTGAGTTGAAAAAAAAACGTGTTCTATAATGTCAGATGTTTCATCATGCACTGTGTGTCGTTACATTATGAGAATGTGGGGGGGGGGGTTCCATAAAGGGTACACAAATATGCCTAATGTTTGGTTAATATACATACTATACAACAAAGTAGCAATGAAGAAAATATGTTTAGAGAACAGAATGAACCAAAATAATCAGAAATGAACATTAATGGAAAACTGGGGAAGAGGGGAAAAAAAGCTGACGTGCTGGTAAACATGACCAAATCATGTTTCTATTTACCAATCATATGTATAAAGCTTTAAAACAAGTACCTTTATTAGGAGAAAAACTTTGTTTTTTTAAAAAAAATACTATCATCTCAAGTACAATGTATTCTGGTGACCTCCTTTTGTTTAAATTATTCTACATTTCTCTTGCTATTCTGTATAGGACTGCGATAGTAAGGCATGGTAGTGCTGTTGAGGCGGGTGCAGGGAGAAGCCAAGGCTGACCTATTTATTGAATTCCACAGAGAAACATAGGTATTTTGCATGATCTAGGTCCAAATGCTCTGAAATTGAGTGTTTACAACCAGATTATGTACTATAAATATTTAGGGGAGGGAGGGAATGGAAAATCCAAGTCTGCAATCCAGATTTTTGTTGACATATAGGATCTGGGCATTGACAGAATTATGTACACACAATATCACATATGAATATTTATTGCTGTTTGTTTCATCCTTATAAGTTAGCGTGTCTTACATGTAAAAGGAGTAACGAGACTGAACAAAGTATCATTTTGTTTTCAATGAGAGTAAACAGAAATATCTTACTATAAATTAAAATATAGTATGGGAAGTGGCAGCATTTTCTACATTTGTTACAGTCCTCTCAGAGATTAAGGAATTGATCCATATTAATGATAGAGTACATTTCCATTGTTACACTGTATAATTCCATGTTTTAATGGCATACATTTTGTTCATCATGAGATAAGTATGTGTAAAAGGTATATCAAAGATGGCTTTTGCAACAGCTTTCAAAGCTTAATACTTCAATTTTTAAATCAAAGGTTTCTTAAATCTTCTGGAAAGATTCTTGAAAACTAAGATAGAAAGCTTTTGTGTAACTCCCTATGGGGTGGGAGGTGGGGAGAGAATTTGCTCCAATATTCAGTTTAGATATTTAAATTTGAGACTTTGTATTTTATAAAAATCAGCCATAAATATTAAGCTATTTCATTCACTTTAATACAAGTTAAACTTTCAAACTATAATACAGTGGAAATGATTAAATTATGTGATTTATAAAAATGTTCTATAGCTCTTTATATTTGGAATTTATTGTACTTTCATTTAGGTTTGAAAGGTTTTAATACATAATATCTCTATGTATAGAAATAAGTATACATTATATAGAAATGGAAATAATTTTATAATAGTTAGTGAGCTTTGATCTTGAAAGATTGTCATTTACATTCAGTATACAGTGATTAATGCATAGTCCCAGAAGAAATAAGAAAACATAAATGCATATTCCTCACAGAAGAAAGTAACAGATTATTTTAATTGATTATACTCTGGTTTCGCTTCAGATCATATAAATCTTTCACCTTTTACTAAAGATATTACATCCAAATTCTAGTTTAGACATTAACATTTAGCCTCTAAATAATCTTTGAAAGCATTACCAGTATTTTCACTAGTATTTGTGGCCAATAAGGTGATGTTATATTGCTAAACTGTAGCAGCTGAGGTTTAATGTAGCCAGACTAATTTGGCTAACATAAGAGGAATAAACCACAGATATCACAATTGTAACATGGTATGTTTGCTTTATTGTGTTTTTTCTTTCATGCCATGTATAGTCTGTAATCAGCATTTATTTTTCTAAAATTGCAGTTAGTTGATATTCATGTCTACAGTATCAATGAACAAACGGTGATACAATCCAGGCCTTGCTACTGCAATTGACTGCATCCCTATGTAGCCTGTTAAAGTTATTGAGGAGCCAGATGGGTGCGAAGTTCAGGTGAGGGTATTAAGTTTATTGAAAGGTCAGGGCCCCAGTAAGTTTACTTAGGGATGGTCAACACCATGGGGAGGGATCGACCGAAGATAAGCAACTTCGGTTACATGAATAACACAGCTGAAGTTGGCGCATATTTGGCCAATTTACCTGCTGTCCTCACGGTTGCAGCGGGCTCCCCCGTCAACTCCAGCTTATGCCTTTCAGTGAGCTGGAGTTCTGGAGTCAACGGGAGCCCCCTTGGCGATCGATTTATCGCGTCTTAATGAGATGCGATAAATTGATCACCAATAGATCGATCACTACCCACCGATCCGGCAGGTAGTAAAGACATACCCTTAGAGGATTTACAGTGTCATGAAACAGTGACCACTACTATCTCTTTTTAATCTCATTTATTAGTGCTGCTTTATAATTATACCTATCACTGTTATAATTGGGAATCTTTATTTTAAATCCACAGTTTCTAGACTTATTATCTACAATGGGAAAATTCTAGGATGAAACTCCAAATGCTGCAGTATATTTTTTCCTCACTATTTTCCCCTAAAACCATTTTGATGTTTGAAGTAATAATTCATAAGCATAAACTAGTTCATCAGTTTGAGACATTTTGCTCTTCCGTCAGAAGTGGGAAAAATCTATACCGAACTTAAAGCTTAGGTTTTCAAATTAAAAAAAGTTTATATTTTTTGGCAGTCTAACTAGGGTAAATTTGAATATAAATCTGTTTACAACAAGGCTATTGTAAACTGACAAACTAAAATTTCAACTAGTGTCTGGAGGGAGGCATAATACAAAATGTAAACAATGGTCTCATTTAACATTTGTTCAGTTGTTTGTCATATTACTGGTTCCATTTCCCTCTATAAAGTATGTAAATGGCCTTCACACTTATATTCACCTGTCTTACGCAAGGGTATTCACTGTCCTATTGGCTTTTTCAGATTCTTAGGTCAAAGGTGTCCACCTCACAAAAAGGGCACTTGGTACCATTACTGATCATTTCTGTCCAAAGGCTAATCTCAGTTTGGAAATTGACTATACTCTAATGACTACAGATTGTCCCTATAATTTACGGTTGAGAAGCATGAACCAGAATATGTTAGGAAACTTGGGCTGCAACTGCCTTCTACTGCATGTATTCTCTGGAGACGGTGCACACTGCAATATTCAAACTTGGATCCAAACTAATCCAAAATTCAGTCACTATTTGGATCCAGGGTTTTAGTTCAGCTCTACTTCTGGTTAGTTGGATGAACAAGTAGAGAAATAGTTTTATTGACATTAAACTGGCATTTTCACCAACAATGATTCACTTTACAATTGTTTAGTTTTTCCATGTAGTAGTTGTGGAATTAGGCTAAGGATACATTTTGTACATACAGTCTGAAAGTTAGTAAATAGTTTGACACTGTCACCCCCGAGTCCCGTCTTCAGTTACATCACTGTGGATATTTGTAGCATACATATGCTAGTTGTGATTAAAGGGGGAAAGATTATTTTAAGATTTATGGTGTGTTATTTACAATTTAGGATTGTATTTAGTATAACAACTCAATCCTGTGTGTTTTACACCTCTATTCTATTCAACAGTATCTTCTAGACACTAAATGGTAATCTAAAATCTGAGGCAGAAACAAATAGTAATATTTTACACTTACTTCACACTTTGTCCTTGCTTAATGTGCCTGCATGTACCAACTTATTGGAAATGAGTAGGTTCCTGAATGATGCTTAGGGAAAACTGTCTAATGATTTATCTAAAATATTCATGTCAAGTTTTCTTATAGCTGTAATTAAGACCGCTATTCATATTACATGTATCAGTTTACTGGCTGAAATCTGGGCATAATTATTTTTCAGACAATGGAAATTTTTCCATTTGAGTCACTACATGATTATCATCTTGTTATTAAAATAGGTTTGTATGACTGGATCCTCAGTTGGTGACCAAGTGGCATAGATTCATTGTAGTCAGGGGAGCTACACATGTTTAAATCAGCTGAGGTTTGAGCCCATCATGTACAATTTTCTGTTCCTGGTACTTACAAAAAGAATGAAGTTCTTAATAGTTCATATATTAGCATATGAATAGCATACATGGTATTACTTTGACCTTTACAATACTCTGTAATTTGATTTGCTGAGCCCCCCTTGTCATCTTTCACAGATTCAGCAACCTGCATGATAGAGAACAGGGACAGCACCCCAAGTACAGAATGTTTAAAGCAGGGGTTATCAGGACAAAATTTTTGTAGGTCTCAGTGTTGCTGGTGGCCGCTCTCACACATTTTCCTAAAATACTTAATTAGCTTTAGGAAAAAATAATATACACATATACATGTCCAAATCATTGTAATGTATTTATTGCTAGCTAGTAAGTCTGTTGTGAAAAATGATATTAACAAACATACAGGCATCACTTTTCACAGTAGACTTCTCATCCCTGGCAAGCCTATAGATAAATTAAGCCTTGAATTGGAGGGGGAAGGGGAGGGAGAGACAGCAGGGGCCATGGGCAATGGGGGTGGGGCAGGTAGTACAGGGGCTGGAGCGCAAAGCCCTGTGGCCAGAGCCTGCCACCCCACTGCCCCAGGACTGAAGCCCAAAGCCTGAACCGCACTGCCCATGGAAAGATGGGGAAATAACCAGCTGTCTGGTCCTCCAGCATTGTGCCCCAGGTGTCTCCACAGAGGGAGCAGGGCTCAACCACCGCTGGAGACTCCAGCAATCAACACCAAGGCAGTGCACCCAGGAGCAACAGGGAGGGGCAGCTACTTCCCTTCCCCCTCCAGTAACAGCCCAGGAGGCTGTGACCATGAGAAAAGCCCCTGGTGGCTGCATGCAGCCACAGTGGCTGCCTTTGAGAAATGCTGGTTTGAAGAATAATATAACACAACCTGCACTACAGCTTCCAGTATGTATCACAAGCAGTTCTCAGCATAGCCATTGTGAGATTTCATTCTTCTGACAACAGTTGGAAC
This sequence comes from Dermatemys mawii, assembly GCA_007922305.1. Lineage (NCBI taxonomy): Eukaryota > Metazoa > Chordata > Testudines > Dermatemydidae > Dermatemys > Dermatemys mawii. Next base: position 6,397,051 of record ML677351.1, read on the forward strand.
ATGGATTGAGTATAGCACACCATGAATCCACTTTCCATGGACTTAACAACAAGAAACGTTACAAACTTAACCCTTTCCTACTCTCCATTGGGGAAATGCAATCATTTTGTTACAGCACAGATAGAAATGTATACCCTCATATGCAATCATAGCAGTGTTTTTTTCAAGAAATGTGCACTCACGTATCTTTGTAGGCTCTCACCCTTCTTGAAGGTATGAGGTTTTTAATGTTTTGAGGAGAGGGTAATGCTGAGCTCACTTACATTGACAAAGGCTACTCACCTAAGGGTTCATTTGTGTAGTGCTAGCACTGTAGCATTATTATTGTATTTATTAATGTGATGATCAACCTTTGAGTCCCATTGTGTTTGACACTGTAGAGTCATAGTAAGGGACAGTCCATGTCTGTAAAGACTTAATATTTAAACTGGTTTATGTCAAGCATGTCACGTGAGACAGATCCAGCCCCCCACGACTTTTGCTCTGGAGGTTCTCCGCTCAAGCTCTGCAGCTCAAGGGGCCAGAGAGAGTGAGACCTGGAGCTGAAGGAGATAAAGGTAAGGAGGGTGCTCATGTCTAGGAACAGGGAAATTAGCAGCAGCATTTTGAAGAGGAGCAGCAGCTGTCCCACAGAATAACATTGCAGCCAGGGTTCAGGAGAGGCTGCTACCCAATATGTATTCCCCACCTTCCTGCTGCCATCAACACTGAGCCTGAATTACTGGGCTTCTGTTTTATGCTCGCATCTTTGCTGCAGCTGCTGGGGTTCATGACACGAGGTTACAGGTTGCTTCTCCTTCTGTACAGAAATCCCACTCATGAATGACTAGAGCTCATGGTGTAAAAGGGGGATATATTTTTTCCCCACTCATGCCCAAACTTCAGAAGACTGAGAATGGAAATGCCTAAACAACCTTAACTAAAGTTAGAGTATACCATAGACATGCATATTTCCAAGTAAGAAATTGGGACAATTATGTAACCAGCATTTATTGCCCTGTCTAGGGTAGATTCTATCTGATGCAATAACTGCACAAACACCAGTAGAGCTATGACTGTTTAACCTAGTTGAGGATCTGTCCCCGATTGTTTCCTTTTCATTTAAGGAATGTACAAAACATTCAAACAAAAGAATAGCAGCTGGCTCTCATTCATAGCTTACTACTCCAACTCAACCATAAATTTAAAAGTTTTTTTTTCTAGGAGTAGTAGGTTTACGTTGGAAACATTTAATCATAAAGTAACAGGATGAATATAAACCAAGTGAGATTCCTGTCATTTATTTAATAAAATTTGTACAAAGTACATTACGGAAAAGATGACTGACACAAATGTGCCCAATGCACTAATAGAGTAGGCTGCCTTTATAGGAATATTCTTTGTAGTCAGGGAATTGAAGGTGTTTTAGGATGAAACTACACTATAGTGAAGTTCAACTGAACTGCAGTACATCACATTTGGAAATATAAGTTTACAGAGATATGGAGATATAGTCTCATTTCAGTTTTATTGGATTTACAAGTGTTTCTTGCTGCGTACTGAGATAAGAATAGCAAAATAATACAGCACAGGATTTTGAAGGTTTACAATAAATATGATTTAATACCAAAGAGCATTTATATATGAGGGCTGCCCAGCTTTTTTTTTTTAAATGCTTATATGAATAAAGTCTTTATACTGACAAGTATAATAGCTTGACAAATAAATGTACTTCACTTGTATTCCCAGTGCTACTAGTTAAGCTTGAAATTGTTGGTAAAGCTCACGTGGTAAGTGAAAACCTGCGATCTGAGAGAAATCACAAATAGCTAACACAGCAGAATGTGTGTCCAAGATTTTAAAAAAGTAAGAACCTGAAGTTGGGCACCAAAATCTGTATTTGACTTTCCAAATGCTGAGCACTCAATCCCTCCTGTTGACCTCACTGGCTTTGAAAAGTAGGCCATTTATTTAGTGTTGTAAGAGAGACTCTGCTTAGCTTTAGGTGCTTTTTATTTATTTATTAATTTATGTATTTATTGGTAAATTTTGGCCTGTATCAATGCTTTTTATTGAGGGCTACAATATAAGGAGGGTCACCATAGCAGTGATGTCTTAATAAATTCCTAATAATAACTCTGCCAATACTAATGCCAAACTGGATGGGAATGAAAAAAATGAAAGAATTTTAGCGAATTCTCTAGGCCCCCCACCCCCTGATGCACGAACACACCTACCTGTGACACTCTGTACCTTGGGGGAACACCCTGCACCTTCATGTTTATCCTTATAATGATTGTGTTGGGTGTCTTTGGAAGGCTAATGAAGCACTGAACATTGTTGTGATAGTGATGTTATAGTTATATTATAGGTTGTAATTTCATATATATAGTTATGAGGCTGAAAATGTGTCCTCATGGCTTAAAACAGGAGCAGTGGTCCAGGCAAAAGTCTCCAGGAGCAGAGGGGCAGTTCATACTTCATCAGGACATGTATGGGACAAACCCTGCTCAGCCTCACAGGAACATAGGACACTGGCCTAGGCAGTGACAAAGGATCTGTTGGACTCTCAAGTGAGTCACCCACTTCCCTTGGTCAGTCTGAGACTATGACCAAAAAGACTGTTTCTAGGGTACTGTGCCAAGTGGTAAAAGTAAAATGGGCTAACATGGGTGCATTTTATTATGCATGTTTTTTATTACCTGCACACAGGCGATATTATCCTCCCTTTATATTGTATGAGTGTCTCACTTCTTGCTTATATAATAATGACTATTGTAACAAATGGGTGAGAATACCAGTGCTATCTGATGACTTTGTTCATGGAATTCTGTCTCCTGGTCACCTGGTTAATCTTCCACCTGGTTAATCTACCACAGTTAGATCAAAAGATCACAGCATCATAAATGTCCATATTGTTTTACGATATAATCAAATAGTCAAGTTATGGCATCACTTTTTGCAACAGTAGTATTAACATCATGCATGTTATATGTACAATTAAATGCTCACCATATGAATTCCAGTCCTGCAAACATGCACATACTTAATTTTATCATATGTTGCTATGGTAGTAAATTAAGCGTGTGCATCTTTTTAAGATTGGGCCATAATGCATAAGAACAGTCTTTGCTGCACTTTTAAAAAATGAAATGAGCTATTTTTTTACCTAGAGCTATGACTATTGTAAATCTTTGGAGGATTAGGGCCTAATTTTTTATTACATGTGTTTATATACACTATGAGTAGTTTCATTGAAGTCAATGAGTAACCATAGATTAGTATAGTTTTTACTGTAACTACATTTTTAAATTTACATTCCTGTGTAGAAGCACATTATCTGTAAAGATTCAGAAACCACATGTAGAGGGTTAAACTTAATTTCTTTTGTATCAATGATCTTACAAAATTGATGTAATTTTTAACTCAATTACTGTTTCAAAAAACTTTTCTTAATACTAAAATTCAGTAAGATTTATTGGTTTAGTATAACTTTAGATAAAATTATTTTTCCTTCAGAAAAATGCTGTTATGCCCAAACCAAAATTTCCCATGGGAAGTGTCAATTTCAACAAACTTTTGGTTTGAAAAAAAAATTGTTTTGGGCATTTTTGGAATACAATGTTCAGATTTTGTTTCAATCTTATTTTATAAGCATTAAACAAATGAAATGTCAAATTCTAATAAAAATAAATGAAATTTGATGCCATGGGAATTTCTAAATTCTTTGTCATTCTGATTTGGAGCTAAACAAATGTCAATCAGAAATATGGTTCCTGCACAGCTCCAAAGTGTTCCAGGGCAAAGTTTAAACAGTGGCATCTCCTTTTGGACACTGTGAGGCTGATTTTCAGAAGTGCTGAGCACCTAAAACTCCCACTGGATGTTATTAGGAGCTCTGTTTAGATCTTTAAAAATACTGTAGTATCTAGCTTTCAGTTTGAACAGTCCTTATTCTATCCAAATATTTTTCCACAATAAACTATGTTTTAAAAATGTTTGTTTCTCAACACTCATTTATTGAGATGTGAAATTCACACTGAGCCTGAAGTTTTATTAAAACCAAAAGTCTCAAAGATTTTCAGACACCTTATGACATTTTTCTTTCACTTTTAATTGACATTTATGTGTTTGATAAACTGACAAGATGCTTGAAAAAGATTAGCTACTTAGCTATCAGGAAGATCATGTTTCTACACATATCATTGCTTCAGCACACTCCAGTCATTTTAATGAGACACATTTTCTAGAATTGGCAAGCAAATACTCCAGGACCCAGAGCTTCACTCTGAGGTATTTTCATAATGTCACAGAGTTTTGTTATAATCCTTGCTAGCTGGCACCATTTGGCACATACTTCCCTGCAGGCTATTTCTAATCCCATTACTGTGGAATTGACTCAGTTGTAGCCTTTTTAGCACATTTGAGGGAACATCTGAGAGACACTTTGGTCTCCATCAGAAATGTCGGCATTTATCTACTGTTTCCAGCTGTGTTTTGCTCAAATCCAGTGAGAAAATTCAATTTTAAAAGGTAAAGGGTAGATAAAGCAAATTAAACATGTTCACCTTGATAATTAGGAATGCAATAACTGAGGGAAGGACACCAGAAGAGTTCCATAGTTTTCAAACTTTAGTGAGATGTATTAATCTATGTTTTTTAATATAAATCTAGCAGTTAAAAAGAAATCAAATGGACTCTATATAAACTCCAAAAGCCCCTTGCAATATTAACCCTAGATTTTGTTGAAAGTTATAATTGACGTGTCCTTGTCATTGTTTACATTTTCTTTTACAAACATTAGGTCACTTCGGTATTTATTTACTTTAAATATACAGAGGGGTTAAAATCCCCAAACATTCCAAAACTCTAGAGAAGTGTGTATTAGGATTCAAACTTCGTAACTTGGGCCCAGATCTAGTTTTAGAGCATGAGATTTTATCAGCCTAAAATAACTACAAAAAAGTAGTCTGTTTACACCCAACCAATGGAATAATTAGAATCCAACAGGAGAATTCAGTCAGATGTTTGTTCACCCCTCTTCCATTTTTGTGTGTCAGTGGATCATGCTCTGTTTTTAACTCCTGATTATATTTACTCCATAAAACCAGGGTATGTGAAGGATTGGGAATACAAAGATTCCCAAACTATAAATCACACAGATATTCTTAAATACTTGGAATCAAGAATGGGTTGCAAAGGATTTTAGCATCACCCACGCAGGGACAGTGCTACTTAGAAAAGTTTAAGATTAGCAGCCATGTTAGTCTGTATCCATAAATAAGACGAGGAAGACTTTATAGCACCTTAGAGACTAAACCAGTTTATTTCAGCATAAGCTTTCGTGGGCTATAGCCCACTTCATCAGATGCATAGAATGGAACAGAAGTAAGATCCATTTATACACACAAAAGCGAAAAAAGGTTGTACATTAGCATACCAATCCAAATTAGACAGCCTCTTGGAATTGGTATGCTAATGTACAACTTTTTTTTTTTGCTTTCTGTGTGTATAAATGCATCTTACTTCTGTTCCATTCTATGCATCTGATGAAGTGGGCTATAGCCGACAAAAGCTTATGCTGAAATAAACTGGTTAGTCTCTAGGTGCTGCAAAGTCTTCCTCATCTTATCTACTTAGAAAAGCCATTCTGCCCATACCCTCTGAACCACACCCTGCAAGATCTGTATTGTTTAACCCACACATCCAGAAGCTTCTTCTTTCTGTGCTACAAATTTATTGCAAAATCCATATCTAAGCTTGTGTGTCTTCACTCCTTAACAAAGAAGCACAATGTACCTAGGTTCTTTCCATAGGATAGAGTAAGATAAGTGCCTCGTGACAGTCTGCCCATGCTGATCAATATGCAGCTGCATTTAGCACTCAAAGCTGTCTGTCATATCCAGTGCTAACAATGTATACTACATTCACATGGAGGAGAAAAAGTATTTTCTCCCCTCCCCCTCCACGCACTCACACACACTTCAAAAGACAGAACCTCAATTACTTGGTGGTGTTTGCTGGAGATCGCTAAGCAGTACATGCCTGCTTTTGGCAATGTGTTTTTAGAGCAATCCGGTATAAGTAGATGCATCTGGGACATGACCCCATACTGCACCAGCACTCTGGTGTACACTAATGAGTAACATGGGAAATCAAATCTGTGCAGGTGGAAAGTGGCCTTTTGTTTGCACTAGCTCCGTAAAACAGCTTGATAATAAAAACCTTTGTAAAACAGAAATTTGTGCTGAACATGGAAAGCCTAATTGTACCTAATGTATATTAGTAGAAACATTGTTCCAGAACAGTTCAACCTAGTCCAAACATGACACATAGGAGGCTGGCAATTAAGTTTATAATGTTAGCCTGGTTTGCAGTACTTTTAAATAGATTGAGCACAATATTTTCTCTCATTCAAGTAGGGATAATCAGTGCAGATTTATGCTTGTTTTCTGGTGCTATAGCATTTTCTGGCGAGTGGCAGCAGCAGCATTCTGAAATGGATTAGAATAACAGAATTGTAGTAATTTCCAATCAGAACATTTTTGTTCATTGTGTTTCGCTACATAGAGGACTTCCAAAAGCCTTCTTTGCAAAGAAGTCTTAGGAAAAAAAGATACCTATAGTAACTTACAACAGAGGGATCCCTGTGTCCACAATTGGAATGCAGCACTCTCTGGACTAAAAACAACATATTGTTTAACAGTGGAAAGTAACTACATATCACAGTGTGTCACAAAATGAAAATATATGGTCTTGAGCTGAAACTGTAGGGGTAGTTTAGGTAGACAGAATAAAATGTTTCCCATTGCAGTACAGACCTGACTTATTGCTGCTTAGTTTTTACTTGACTATTAATTATATCACATGTATGATCATGGTAATTGTATGTATAAGAATGATATCTAATGCCATCAAGGCATGAAGTTATGTGGCTGCAGATTCATACACAACCAATTTAGAGCTTAGGAGGAAAATGATCTTTGATGTCTCCATATATTTTCTTTAAAACACACACTAGACAATTGAAATTTGTAAATACAACATAAAAGGGAGAAAAGAGAAGGGAGGCGTAACACTCAGAAAGAATAATTGTACACTAGTGTATATAGACTTTTAAGTTAATTGGGTGTTTTACACATAAATGGCTGAATACCAGAGCTCTTTTTTATTTCTACTACTCTGTCTCTTTAAGGTTTAGAACTCAACCAAGGGGATAACAGCACAGAGCACTGGTGAGGAAAATGTTGTCACAACATGAGATTGAGCTTTTGCCAGGCAATTCAACAATGGACTGTGAGCTCTGTTGCTAGATTCTTTAAAGGGCAACACAAATGATTGGGAGTATGGAATGGCATCCATATAAGGAGAGATTAATAAGACTGGTACTTTTCAGCTTTGAAAAGAGATGACTAAGGGGAGATATGATAGAGATCTATAAAATCATGACAGTTGTGGAGGAAAAAAGGAAGTGTTATTTGCTCCTTCTCATAACACAAGAGCTATGGGTCACCAAATGAAATTAATAGGTAGCAGGTTTAACACAAACAAAAGGAAGTATTTCTTCATACAACATACAGTCAACCTGTGGAACTCTCTGCCAGAGGATGTTGTGAAGGCCAAGACAATAACAGGATTAAAAAAAAAAGCTAGGTAAATTAGCCAGGATGGGCAAAGATGCAAAACCATGCTCTGAAGTGTCCCTAGCCTCAGTTTGCCAGATGCTGGGAATGGGAGACAAGGGTTGGATCACTTGTTGATTATATGTTCTGTTTCTTCGCTTTGGGTCACCTGGCATTGGCCATTGTTGGAAGGGAGGATACGGGACTAGATGAACCTTTGGTCTGACCCAGTATGGCCATTCTTATATTCTTATCTGCTAGATGTACACTCATAGACTAAGGACAAAAGGGACCATTATGATCATCTAGTCTGACCTCCTGCACAACGCAGGCCACAGAATTTTACCCACCCATTCCTGCACTATACCTCTCACCTATATCTGAGCTATTGAAGTCTTCAAATCTTGGTTTAAGGACTTTAAAGTACAGAGAACCCTCCAGCAAGTGACCCATGCCCCCTGCTGCAGAGGAAGGCAAAAAACCTCCAGGCCCTCTGCCAAATTTTCCCTGGGGGAAAATTCCTTCCTGACCCCAAATACAGTGATCAGCTGAACCCTGAACATGTGGGCAAGACTCACTAGCCAGACACCTGGAAAGAATTCTCTGTATCACTCTGAGAATCAAGGACAAGTTATCCATCCAAACCCAACATCTTTACATCCAATGGGTTAGAAGTTTAGTGGCTGAGTACTACAGACAGGGATTATTATGTAAGCAGTGTCAGGAATGAGATATATTCTGACATCTGGTGGCGAACTATAGGAATTGCAGTGAGTCTTGGAAAATAATTCTGGGGCTGATCAATTTGCATAGACACACCCACTGCGCCTAGCCTGAGCCCACAGCAGCCCACATGGCCACTTCGGCTGATGAGGGAGCCCCAGTTTCTATGTTATTGGGGCAGGAATGATAAAGTGATGTTACTGTGATTATGTGAATGAAGGACTATGGACATGTACTTGGCCCTTGTTATGATGGAGGGACTCGCCATCATCTAGGTAGCACTCACTGGGCAAGGGCCATGCGTTTCAGAACACTGTGAGAGTGAGAGAGGTGGTGGACAAGCACCTATACCTTTTGGTGAGGGCTCTGTCTGAGGGCCTCCCAGGCCTATTGCACCCTGTCTCTCTCCACTGTGGAATGTCAGAATTGAATTTTGCTTCCATTAGGAGCCTGGTTTCAGGCTGCTGAGCTGAAAATTGCTTTGGGCTCACTGGTGCACCTGCACTAAGGCTCCCCTACTGTATGCTGAAATCACTTAAAAGCTAAAGAAATCACTGAGCACTGTCTTAAGTAGGGGGGGCCTGAAAAAAGTGCAGAGTGGCTGGTGCAGCAGAGCAGTCTGCGTGTCGGCTAGCAGGACGGCTAGCGGAGTTGTTGGTGCTGCGGAGTGGCTGGTGCGGCAGAGCTGTCCGTATGTCAACTAGCAGAGCTGTTGGTGCTGCGGGCAGAGTGACCGGTGCAGCAGAGCTGTCTGTCGACTAGCGGCGGCGTTGGTGCTGCAGGCAGAGTGACCGGTGCGGCAGAGCTGTCTGTGTGTCAACTAGCGGAGGCGCTGGTGCTGCAGGCAGAGTGACCGGTGCGGCACAGCTGTCTGTGTGTCGGTTAGCAGAGCAGCTAGCGGATCAACGGGCAGAGCGGTTTGTGGGACAGCCAGCGGAGCGGAGCAGAGCCGAATGTGGGGAGAGCTGCAGCGGAACCTCATGGAGAGGCGGCGCAGTTGGCTTCAGACCACGTAAGGTGCCCCTTGCCCTACCCTCCATTTCCACCCAGGCTGGGAGGTAAGACTCTGCAGATTAACTCTGGAACTCTGCACTGACCAGGAACAGAGACTTTTGGGCTGTGGGACATTTCGGGACTATTGGGTGATTTTTGGATTGCTGGGCTCCAGAGACTTTTGGGCTGTGGGACATTTTGGGGACTTTGGGTGATTTTTTGGGCTACTGGACTCACAAACCTAAAGAAGGGGACACAGCTCAATCGGCTGGGGTGGCGGTTTGCTCAGGGGTTGGTTTATGACCCTAGTTGTGGTGGTTTTTTCCCAATTTGATGATGTCATTTATCTCCTGTTAATAAAAATTTCTGATACACCAATCTGTGCTTGCGAGAGGGGAAGTATTGCCTCTTTGAGGCACCCGGGGGTGGGGGTGTTAGGATTTTTCCCAGGTCACTGGGTGGGGGCTTGAGCCAGTTTTGTCTTGTGTTGTTTAGAGGGGACCCCTAGGTACTGAACCCGGCCCTTGCTGCTATTAACCCGGCCTGGCAGAAAGGTTACATTATATAATCTGTAAGCAAGGTCTGAATGAGCTCTCCTCTGACAGCTAGTGATAAGCCAGTGGTGGGTGGAAAGGCTTCAGGACCATACTGGACACCTACTCTGCCTAGAACAGTGTTCAGACAGAGCTATGCTGCCCAAGTGATCAATTTTGGCTGGTGTTGGGTTACAAAACTGGTCACTTACTAGCTGTCAGGGGAGAGCTCATTCAGACCTTGCTTAGAAATCATTTCATGAGTATTTCAATTTCAATTCGAATTTCCAACCAATGACTAAACATTGCATGTAACTGTGGGGAGGATGTTGGGGAAAATTTAGGGGGTATCTAGGGAAATCCTTGATCCACTCTTCCCTCAGGATGGCTCCTCCAAATGGTTTATTGGGAGGCAGATGAGGGATTTGCCAGTAGAGTTGGTACAAAATTTTCAGGATTTTTTTTTCCATTTGAAAATGCCAATTTGCTGAAATCTAAACATTCTGGGAATGTAGCTATTTCAACAAAACTTTCTGCCTGATTTCCTGTCAGCTCATGCATGTGCCTCTCTAAGCTCTATAACTTGCAGCCAACACCATGGGATTCCTGACTCCCTAGGTAGGTGGCTGCCCAGGCTTTCAAACTTTAACTGTCTGGGCAGCAGATTCCTTGACAACCGAGGCTGCCCAAATCCTTGGGCAGCAGCCCGAGGAGTCTAGCAGCCCAGAGAGTAAGCCAAAAAAGTTCTGGTTTTGTTCTCCCAAAGTAAAAAAGTTTCTCCATCATTGCCTTCTGCAAAATTTTTGGAATCTGTTATCTTTCATCCCAATTCAGAATGAAGACTCTAAAAATTATTATACTTTTTAAATTTATATTTTATTTTTTATTATTTTTTTTTTCTTGTGAGGAAGAATGTTTCAGTCAGTTCTCCTTGCCAGTCTGTTGCCTTCTCAGTGGCGCAGGGGTGATCTTCTCTCTCCTAGCCACTATTTCACAGACAATGTAACTGAGATCTTGCACATGGTTACAGCAGGAAGAACTAGGAATAGATCTCATTATAAAGATCTAAGTCATGTCTGTAGTTTGGATTACGGGAATGTGAATATGAGTGTACATCAAAGTGTGCTAAAAGAGAAACTAAAAACTTCCTAATTTGCACTAACATAGTCCTCTTGAAACAGGACTACATTAAAGTACAGCAGGACTCTTTTCATTCATATTCACAGCGTCCACAAAGCGGAGTTATAGGGTAGCAGTTTGGTGTGTGCTGCTATTCACATCCTTGTTGTCTGCACATGGGCCATGATGACATGCCCTCAGTCGTGTTTTGTCACACAGCCTCAGAAAAAAAATGTGTAACTCAGGTGCCAAGAATCCTGACCAGCTCATTAGGGATTAAAAATTGTTTCCATCTGATGGGTATGATTGTATGGCAGTCGCAGGTGTGATTGCAGCATGGGGTAAACATATGTGGCTAGCTTTATCCATGATTCCATGGCTAAAACGGCAGTGTAGATGTGGCAGTGTGGGATTCAGCACAGCAGTACAAGCACTTGAGACCTTCAGTACATACTCACATTGCTAGTCCATGCTAAAGCCTGTGTCATCATGTCTACACTGTGCCCCACCTCAGCCATGAAACGGTTGATGTAGATTGAGAAGGAGCCTAATTATCCTGATGGGCCACAGCTGAGAGAAATCAGGTGTCTAAGCAATCCCCTGACTAGGGAAGGAGTACAGCTGGGGAAGAATGAGTTGTGCTGGATGTATCAAGACAGAAAATTGGAAGCAGAGGGGCTTCTAGGAAAATCTAGAGTCATGTTTTGGGAGAAGGAAGGAAAGTTTTCAGGCTGCTGGGACAGGCAGTCTGCAGTTATCCCTGAGGAGGGAGTTGAGAGGCTGGCAAACAGAGGGTGGAGAGAGCCCAATAAGGTGGGGAAAGGCATCAAGCAGACCTTGGCTGCTAACTGGAGGGTCTCTGAGCTGGAACCCAGATTACAGGGTGGACCTGGGTTTCCTTGCCAGTCACTGAGGATGTAGGGCAGTGACTGAGAGGATTACCTCAGATGGAGAAACTGGTAATGAGGCAGTGAATGGAAAAACAGCCCAAGATTGCCGAAGAAACCCTTTTTGATCCTCCGGAAGGAGAAAACACATGTACAGTGACCTGGCTGGAGGACTGAGTCACAAAGAGATAGTAGCAGCTCAACAAGTTGGAAGGGCTGCAGACTGAGAGCGAGAGCATGCAATCATGGATAGGAGTATTAATCCCCAGAATGGCCAAGAGGAGGCTCCAGCTGTGGTGAGTAGAGCACCAATTCACAGCATGCTGCAAAGGCACCTGGGCTTGCAGTGTGGACGTACCCTAAATGAAAGTACTGTGGTGAATCCTACTTGCAGCTCCTAAATCACAGTATAAGCTCTTCAGAGCAGGGCCTATTTCTGACTATATATTTTCAGTGCCCCTAGTTGGGCCCTGATGTCAGTTGGCCCTGCTGGTGAAAGCTTTAGTATGAGGGATCAAAATTGCCTCACTAAACTTGTGAGAGATGTCAAAGCTGTTTCACCCTTTTAAGAGTAAGCAGGATGAAGTAAAAAACCAGAGGACAGAGACCCTCTGTAGAAATGGGTGTATGTGTAAAACTTTAAATCTCATGTTGTGGGAGCCAATCTCATGAGTTTTGGGGTCTGATTTGATTTTTTTTAATTCCTGCAATTGGCAATACTATATAATGCTACTGTTAGATTTGAAGAAGGCATTCTATTCTAAACCCTTATTTTTCACTCCCTTATAACATTTTTTTTAATGAGGCAGTCGTCATTCCTCAGGCTGAGCTAAGTCTGTACACAAAAGCGGGGGAGCATGTTGAGTTTTCTATCCTAATATTTAGTTTCTCCCTTTACACACAGAGTGCTTTTATTGCTTTTATCGCATCTGATTTGTGGATAAATGAAGACCTTTAGTGTAATACTAGGGAACGGAGTCAGTGGATACTGCCCCTTGCCATGTTACATGAGTTTTAATCTTTGTCTCCCTGATACACATCATATAATTGGGGCTTTATTTTTAAAGCACGTGTCACATCTTGATTCCATTGTGATAAAAGAAAAAACAGAATCTTTCATAAAAACGTAACCAAATGTAGCCTCTCAAATACTTCATTCTGGAAGGGAACCTGGCAGAAAACTGGAAGAGGGTGTTTGGGGTTGGGGGAGGAGGCTTCCAAATACCCCTGGAAGCAGATGGCAATGTGAAGAAATTGGAATAGGTAAAATAGTCTATGCTTTTTTATGTGGCACCAGCCCAGAGGTATTCAGGTCTACAAAATAGCAGAGATCAAGGGGACTACCAACTACCTTTAAAAAAAATCAAAACCACTTTTCTACCTGAAAGAAGGTCACTCACAAAACACACACTATCTTACAAGCTACTGGCCGTCCAGTGAGACCATTGAGCATTGTTACAGAAAAAAGCTGAACAAATTGAACTTGTCCAGTTCTCAGATAGGCTAACTTAAGACAGAATTAGGACTTGTCTTATGTGATGGGGCAAAGTGCATGCTCGGATGTGATTTCTAAAGCATACTAATGTGTTGTGTATTAACTGGTCTGTGTAGACCTTGCTGGTACTAGTTAAAAATTCACTAATGCACTAAATCCTATAATGAACTATATATAAAATGCCAGTAATGCTTCATTACACCTTGTTTGTTTTGAGATTAAACCTGACAAACAAAGTAACTATTAAAAGGGATGTTCTAGGCTCCTGAAAAGTAAAATGTTTCAAGCTTAAAAACATGCTGTCAGTACTATGTTCTCTCCAACTTTGTTTAGAATGTTTAGTCCAGTTTTCTGTTAATATGCAGGAATGTTTTCATTTTTTCACATTACTGATTAAATATTTAAGGCCTATTTTATTATAAACATTAAGAATGAGGTAAAAGTGCTTGCAATAAAAGCTTGTGACTCTGATTTGACTGTATCAGTTAATACTCCAAAGCTAACTTTTGCTACAAAAGCATTGAAATAGGAGCTAGGTTATTGCAGAAAGGTGCAAAGTAAATTTCATCTGTGAATATGGTGATGAGTGGTGCTATTTATAGAGCATGAAACAGGTGCAGAGTAAATATAGCAAATTCAGGTTTAAGGTGGCTTGCTGAAAGCAGGCATGTTATAGTGCCTATAACATTAGCAGCAATGAGAAGGGAGAAAATCAAACTTTTGCTCAGTGACAAAACACTACCCTTTCTGAAAGCTTACTATTCATTCATAGCTTGCTAACAAGCTGTATTTACTGCATTTCCTCTCATTTGCTTCCCTGTTTTTAGATTTCTTGACAAAGAGGTTTCCTTGAACCCTCTGGCTTTAATTTGGGTAGTGATACTTTCTCTTGCCGAAAAGTGGATCTGTGTAAATTGAACCCTGGTGTCCACCTGTTTATCCATTCTATCCCCTTGCAAAAGTGTCTTCCTGGAGAAAGATTTTCAATATTTATTACTAAAAACAGGACGTGTGTTGGCATGTAACATACGAAGAGAAATGGTGTGGAATGCACGTCAACATTGCATGTGTTACACTCTGAGGAAATAGGTGTAATAATTTAGTGTATTTTAAAGCATGTGAGATACACTAATTGTTGAATATATAATTATTTTGAAAGAAAACTGGATAAATTCATAAACCTAACTGAAGGTTAAGTCCATTAATGGCTATTAGCCAGGATGGGTAAGAAATGGTGTCCTTAACCTCTTTTTGTCAGAGCGTGCTGAAGGATGGTAGGAGAGAGATCATTTGATCATTACCTGTTAGGTTCACGCACTCCAGGGCACCTAGCATTAGCCACTGTCGGTAAACAGGATAGTGGGTTGGCTGGACCTTTGGTCTGACCCAGAATGGCTTTTCTTTTGTTGTTGTGGTTGGTTGGTTTTAGTTTGATACAACAGCAGGTGAATTAGTCTAACTGTTTATCTCTTTCTATGAAAGCCGAGGAAACACTTTCAAAATGCTTATTGCCAACGTCAGCAGGGGATCCCTCAGGTGGACTATTATAAGATGTCACTGTGGTAGACGGGGAAAACTGTCTGAGTTGAGAGATTTAACAGTCATATTCCAATAATGCAACATAACACATGCATTCAATATGGGACAATTTTGCCATGACTTGTGTTGCGGGGGGTGCAAGATAGGGCCCTTGATACTAAGGATACAAAATATTTCGTAGAACATCAGAAAAGAGAACAGGCTTGCTTAGTGATATCATAGGTTTTACTTCTATGGAAGAGGTAATAGTGGTAATTAAGGGGGGAATTGTTGTGAAAAGACAGTGGCACACATGATGTACTTTCTGGATCCTATTGGATGCTGTTGCTAAAGAATGTTGTCAACTGGGCTGTCAGTTGGACTCATGCTACTGAACTGTGTAAGGGCCAGATCTTCTGAATACATGAACTCCTACTAACAATTGCTAAGTGTACCCACCAGAAGGTAGTTGAGAGAACTTGGAACCTTTATCAAAGAGATTTAGCAATTCACAGGATCTGCACGTTAATAAATTTCCCCTTCATTTTACTTTTATAGAAAAATATTTCAAATTATTCAAGGATGATGATGTAAAAATGATAGTATGCTGCTTTTATTAATATCTAATTATATTTCATTAGATTTCAGAGCATTTTACAAAGGTGCTAAGTATCATTATCCCCATTTTACAGATTGGGAAAATTGAGGCACACAGGCAAAGTGGTTTGCCCAACCAGCAGGAAAATGGTAGAGCTGAGATTAGAACCTATGTGTCTTAAAACCCAATTGAGTATTCTCTCTCTTAGGAAATACTGCTTCACCTATTAGGTTTTAATATAACTTATGTTTTAAAAATCTGTCAATTCTTGACCTTATGCGTCATCTCAAAGCACTGGTCCTTCAGAAATTGTCAGGGTCAAGCACTCAGAGTAAATGGAATCCCCTGCCTTCAAATACTCATTGAATGAGAATACTGATGTTCAAGATACTGAACTTCTTCACAGCAGCTAAATCAGGCAGCTCCTGCCAGGCTGAGGAATCCAACTTCAGGTATGAAAGAGTTAATAAGGACTTCTTAAAAAAAGTCCAAAAGCAAACATACTTAATGATAATGACAAGTACTTATGCAAATGAACTGTTAATACTCATCCAGCCAGAGGTGATTAAGTCTCTTCTGGGTCAGCAGGAGATTTCACCCAGCAGGGGCTATTTGGGAGCTAGTAAAAGGCAAAGGCTTAAATAACTTTCATATGACTTCAGGGGTTACCAGGACTTCTGCTGTAGTTAAGCCAGATATTGCTGCATTATCCCTGAGGAGGTCATAGCTTTAGTCACCAAATAAGTCTTTTAACCTAATACAGGCTTTTAAGGTGAATAAGAGCACAGAAACCAATCTGAGTGATATGTTGGCATTAAACAGATAGAAATAATGAGAAGACCTAAGAGATCCTCTAGTGTAATACTTAAGTAAACTAAAACCAGGAAAAAATGAAGGAATTATAGCTCCAACTGAGTCATACAGACAGCCTCCTGAATTAGACTGTGTGCAATTACAATACCTATAAAATACATGTTCCCAAGTAACTTTACTAATCAAAAATATATACAAACATATTGTGACAAAGCTCCAAGTCTGTCCTTGTGGGTCCTGCACTTCCTGGCAGATTTAGGGGCCTCAGAAACTCATCTAGGCCCCAGAGTGACCTCCCTTTCTCAGTAGAATTGGCAAGAGTCACCGCCTAGTAAGTTACCTTCATCACAGGCCAGTATGGAAGATGGAAAAGGGGGGAGCCCGGGCCCGCCCTCTACTCTGGACTCCAGCCCAGGGACCCTAATAGTATCAGCTAAGATGGCTGACCTTTTAGGCACAAAACACAATACAGTTCCCTGGGCTACTTCCCCACAGCAGTCCCCACTTCTTCAAACTCCACTTCACCCTTACCTCAGGGCCTCCTTCCTTCAGTATGATATGTTGTCCACCACTCAGTCTCACCAACAGCACAACTTCCTTCCACAGGTCCTGACACCCACAGCCCACCTGACTAACTGGGAGGTTTTTATCTGGTTTCAGCCAGTCCCTGATTGGCTTCAGGTGTCCCAATCAGGCTAGCTGTTTCTACTCCTTTCTAGAAGGTTCTTAATTGGCCCCAGGTGTCTTGATTGGCCTGGAGTAGCCTTTGTTTGGCTATCCAGGGAACAGGGACCTGCACATCCTGAGACTAATATACCGGCCTTCCAGCACTCTCCTATATCCTTCTGGTCTGACTCCATCATAATATGCTATAAGAAGTAACAGGATTTAGGCCTAATAAAGGAAAAAGAGAAAGGTAGGTAGGTGGTGGTTCCTGAATCTTCGGGCACAGGGAGATATTTTATCCTAAACTGTGTAATGGAGGGATTGGTAGACGCTGGGCTTACTTTAAAAAAAAACAAACAAACCAACTCTAAAGCAGCAGTAGCTCCTCCTACAGTCATAACACTTGACCATTGTGTGTTTTCTTTTTTGTTAAAGCGACTACCACTGAAAGATAATACAAGCAAAAAGTTTCACCCTCCTTTCCCCTCTGATGCCTTGAAAAGTTGCTCCTTACTGGATGAATCTCTGCCAGTGAGATTTTGACCTATAGGGGAGATAAAGCAAAACACTACTTTCCAATACCCTCTCAAACATTGGAGGCTTCATATTTCTTTAAAATATGAAATTGTTTCCAAAAATATTCAGCTCCATTTCTAATTTTAAAGTAATTTTAGATTTTTTTCCCCAGACAAATGAATTTCATTACAAGTCTTATGCATACAGTGAACTTTGAAGGAAATGCCACTCTGAATTAGTATCTGGTTCATACCACTGACTATGATTCTAAAAACAGTTGTATGGGCAAATAATTAGGTGCCTCAAGGGTTTCAAGAAAAAGCTGGTAGTTAACAGGTGTTTCCAATCACTGCTCAATCTGGTCTTCAGAGCTGGGGAGAAGAGGATCCAGCTGTTTGAGGTTTTCTGATGCAAAATTCCTTGATTAAACTCCCAGTCTTATGCTTATACTCACGATTTTACTTTTTTATTATTATTTTTGGTGGGCTTGGGGAAATGAGAGGATTAGCAGTATCATGCCTCTAAGTCAATAAGTTAATTAAAGGCTGTGTGTATAAAATGGAACAATGAATTATTTAGTGGATAACAAACATGCTATAAAATTCCATTTATAGGCATTCCAAGTCCATTTTTAGTTCTGGAATGTGTACATTACTATTTCTGCATAATACTAGAAAACATAAATGTTTTTAAACATCTTAGCTAAGATTCAGGCAAAAGTGTTTTCTATGTTCTGTGCTTTCCTAAATTGTGCCCACATCCTATTTTTTATGTTTATGTGAAATTGTGGAGGAGAGAATTGGTGTTATTCTAAAATATAAAGTCTGTAAGAAACTAGTACTTAACCCAAATCCAGAATTGCAACATAATCAAAGTTTGGAGGTACTTGCGCTGTCAACTGGAACCAGTTCAGATTTTGCTAATCACCACTGTCTTTGCTATGAGTCAAAGCAAACCCAGATTCACTTCTTCTCTGGGTGTGCGCTTTTGTCTGCAGAGGGCATACCTGGACAGCTTGGCCTCCTGCAGGGTATTTTGAAAGTAGTTGGAATGACTATGCTCTAGCAAGAGCTCTTTGTGTTGCTTTAACAAACCTCTGAAGCATTTTTGCATAATGATTTCTACTTGATAGGGAGAGGTGATAACGTTTCCCTCCATGACTAATAATTGGATTCCTAAGTGGATAAATTACTCATAATTTATCCATCCACTTCAGAATTAAAATGTGTGGAGAGGAGAGAGTACGATCTTCCTGTTCTTAAATATTTTAGTTCTAATGTATCCTTTTCAGGGTAATCAACAGAAGTCAGTATCAAACCCAAGTGTATTAATTTTCACTGAATTTTATTCTTCACTCTTTGCCATTTCCTCCTACTATAGACTAATTCAGGGATTGGCACGCGGGACCGCAGGGTAAGCACCCTTAGTGGGCCCCGCTGCTTTATTTCCCTGGCGTTTTGCCAATCACGGCTCCCACTGGCCCCGGCTCGCCGTCCCAGTCCAGTGAGGGCTGCGGGAAGCGGTAGCCAGCACCACACTGCTTCCCGTAGCCCCCATTGGACCGGGACGGTGAACCACGGCCAGTGGGAGCCACGATTGGCGAAACGCCAGGTAAATAAAGCAGCAGGGCCCACGAAGGGTGCTTACCCTGCGGTCCCGCGTGCCAATGTTGCCGATCCCTGGACTAATCTGTAAGTGAACGTCCAGCACTAAGATATTTAATGGTGGGTTTTTTCTAATTTTGTAGTTACGACTTAATTTTTCTGTACTCCAGCATAACTCATTGTTTCTATAGGACTGTTTCCATTTCAATCATAGAATCTCAGAGTGGAAGGGATCTCAGGAGATCATCTAGTCCAACCCACTGCTCAAAGCTGGACCAGTCCCTATTTTTGCCCCATATCCCTAAATGGCTCCCTCAAGGATTGAGCTCACAATGCTGGGTTTAGCAGACCAGTGCTCAAACCACTGAGCTATCACTCTCTCCTGATAGGCTGTTTGACACCGGGATTCTATTTACTTCTGGCACCTTTTGTTATATGGAATTTTTTAAATCTTAATTTGTACATAAGTCCTTTTTGTGTTAAACCTTATTTCATGTTTGCTGTAGCATCTTACAGTTGGTCTGCTGGCTCAGTTATAGACCAGTTGGCAGCATACAGACAGTGTAAAGTAGGCTTTATAGGCCATATTATTGCATTGTTACACTGATATAAATCCTGGGTAACACCAGTACAATTATTGGTTAATTTATGTAAGCATTTGAGTATCTGCCTTTGTGGCTTTTAGGATTCCAAATCTAGTATTTGGAGCCGCATTTTGCTGTAACATGGATGTAATTCTTATTTCAGTCAGTAGTCCGGTTCACCGCCTGCAACTGAAGCAGAAATTGATGCACTGGAACATATATCAATTCATCCCTCCTCCATTTCTATTAAATGTAATGAAGTTACACCAGCAATATGCCTCTTTAAACGCAAATCAAATTACTAATATGTAAACTTATCATAAGATCTGGACAAGTCTTAGAGAGGGAAATCCGTATAGTCAAACTAACTTAAAACAACAAATTATCATTTACAATGACTGCCTAACTTAAGGCATTTTTAACCATTTTTTTTTTAAAAAAAGTCTACTTTTTCTGCTCTCAGCTCAGCACCTGCAATAAAATTGTAGGAACTATGGCATTATGAGTCCAAGTTATATCATTTTAGATGTTTGTTTATGCAGTGGCATCTATAAATCAATAGTTACTGATTGAAAGCCTCCAGGCTTTTGCAGATCCCATTCTTGGGCACCGAATTCTCAACATGCATTGTAAGGGGTAGTCAACAGAGGGACTGCAGGCCAAATTTTGACTTCCAGATGCATTTGAATGGATCCTCAAATATTTATTTACTTATCATTCATGTTGTTTTCTCTGGAGACTAGATCTTGACTATATAGTTACCAAGAAATTTGGACCTTGACAAAAAATTGACTATCCCTGGTATAGGGAGTCTAGATGCCTAACCTAGTGCTGTGCATTCCATTAGGCAGCATAGCACCTAACGTGGAGCATTTCAATGTAGTCTAAATCCCTAACCTTATAACGAAGTGCTGAAGGAGCTTTCATGTTCCAAGGGGTCTAGCGTACAATCCTCTTCCTGATAGATACACTCATTTCTGTCCTGATTGCTTTTTCTAGGTAAGTGGCCTGTTAACCTGAAAGCTCTAATATGGTTGTGGCACTGCTATTTTCAGCATTATGAAGAGTTTTATTAAATTGCAAACACTTTTAGCAAAGAAACTTTCTGCCTGGACTGAGTAATGTTAAGCATTCTGCATTTATGATCACTTTGCTTCACAAGCAAAGCTCCACTTCACCTTTGTGACCTACAAATATAGTTTTCTATTTTGTTGTTCCATGAGCCTACAAATACAATAGGCTAGCAGCATTAGCTGCATAACATTATGCTCCAAGTATGTCTCTAATACATTTACTGACTCTTGGGTCAGGGCAAGAATATTTGACTCTTGGTTTCAACTGTAGACATAAGTAAATTCTGTTCATCTCTGACTGTTAAAATTAATTGACATAAGAGCAAAAATTGGTAGAAAAAATGCCACAATTTAATGCACTGCATGCTACTTTGTGTGTGTGTATGTGTGTTTGTTTGTTTTTTGAGAGAGACTATGTAGCTATCTTTATTAGGTAACACACAGGAAACAACAGCCTGTGTCTGCAGATTCTGGAACTGGTGGCAGTACCCATGAATGGAAGAAAAGAATCTGGGTTTTCCTATATCTAGCTGTGCCTTATTTCATCTTAACTCTTCCCCTTACTAAACCTGAGACCTTCAGTTGACTGTGCATGACCTATCTCTACACCACTGAGTCAATAGAGATCTGTGTGGGTGCAGTCAAATGTGGGATTAAGAGTCCACTTTGGATGTTATGTAAGTAATGCAACTTCATAGTGTGGTATTTCTCATTTAAATGGGTTTTGAATCCTCTCTATACAATTAGACTGCATCTTTCATCCATGCCACCTGTATAAGCTTCCCCCTTGAAAAATATTCCCACTCATTACCTACCACGTAGCCTAAAAAGAAATTCAAATTCTAGAACCAGTAAGAAGTTCAAATGTAATTAACAAAAGGGCCAAATAACATGATTTTTATACAAATTATAGACTGATCTGAATAGACAAAAGCAATACAGGGAAGAATAAAGCATTCAAATGGAGGCTCCCCTACCCCAAACCCCAGGAGTTCCTTGGGGGAAACAGATAATTACAATGCCAATTTTTATTGTAAAATAACATGGAAAATTTATGACTTTACAAGTCTATTCTTGGCTAGAGAATTTCATTTTGATACTTCCCCTTAAATGAGTAATAAAGCACCTCTGATAGTAATAAACAATCTTTCTTTGACATTTCATGATAACTGTAACAACAAATAAAGAGGGGACTTCAAAGATTGCTTACCTCAGAAGCTCTATAAAATCCATTTGAATAAAATCCATGACTTTAACAAAGGTGATGTTGAAAATGTCATGGAATTAAATTAATGGTCTATTTCTCTTGCTTCATATTGTCTATATTTTATTCATAATTTATTCTACAGCACATACTGCATGTTGATTGAAGGAAACATTAAATCCAGCTGAACTGTAGGCAATTTTTAAAGAAATGAATATAATTATACATGTTAATATACTTGAATCTGCTTTTATTTGGCCATGTCTGTCATATAACAGATACTAAGCTTTGCCTTTTATACCTCTTAATCTTTCACTAAGGCATCAGTATTTACCATTCTATATCTGTGCCCACTTTTTAGTGCTCGGTTAATGACTTTTGAGTTAACCACCAGGGCTTAGAATGCGTTTGTACTGGCCAAAATGCTGTATCACTTTTGTGTTGATCCCATCTGTTTCTGCCAAATTTAAAGCTTTTTCTAAATACAAAAATGAACCAATTTTATAGACCCTCTGGTTATGAAGACATCAGTTCTCAGTCAGAATGGTTAAGTCTTGAATCTGAAGCAGTAACTTTGAGATGAGCGCTCTCAATCTATCCATCCCAACTGGATATTAATTCTGAAAACTAATGACTGTAGATATCAGCATTAACTATTTCACTGTGGATCATTTTAGTGGAAATATTCAGCAACTCTTGGTTTTGGGATATAATTAGCGGTGGTTGGAGCTAGTCAAGTATCTTCATTCACCTCCCAGTCAACCCCAAAACAAGGAGGGGAAAAACTAAATTGTTAATATTTTTTATTTTCTTTTTAGTAATCCTACCTTTTACCATAATACTAATTGTAAATTTCCACTAAAACAGCCTGAGTGAGGATTGAGACTAAATCCAACATTATACCTGAAAATACAGTTTGTTCCTTTTTAAAGTAATGCTTCTGAGTAAGTCATATAAGCATCTGTTATGTACTCAAAACATAGTCACATACGTCATTGGAATATTGCATGGTAATCCCTATAAATAATCACACTCAAACATTGTTAAATTTATAAATTCTTCTACTGATTTGCACTGCCCATACAAACTTTGGGCCAGTTTCTTCAAATGACTACTCCTACCATGTATAGTTACTGAAGCACAGAGTCCCATTAAATTATTGGAACTACACAGCTCAATAAGACTTGCCCCCTATGTTGCTGCCCCCTAATGCCCGTCCTCCCTGCTCATCCTCCCTTCATCACGGGCATCCAAATTTCTATTTTTCTCTCCAGTCATGTTTCGCATAGCAATGGCAGCTGGTTGTGAAAATTTGAATTCCTGGAGTTTCAGTCTGTGTGGGGGAGAAGGTGTTCTGAGCTGAGTGTCGTGGTGGTGAGTGTAGCCTGTTGAGGACTGAGTTCTTAGAAGGAAGAATGTTTGGGGGCTGCTTCGGAGAAGGGTTTCTCAACAGTGTTGGTGTAGAGTGGAAAAAGGGTAAGAGCAACCTAGCTCTTCCTATCTGGGCTCATTACATGGTCTCTCTCCCAGCCTTTTACATGGCTCTCCCACTTTGAGACTGGGATGAAATATTCCCCAGAGGCTGCAGGCTGTGGGGTCACTATAAAACAATGGATCAGTATGAGGGAAGACTGTGTTTATTAACTGATTTGGCCCGAATACCAGTGACTTTAGTTTTCTCCAACACTTGGCTAAGTCTGTCTGTCTTATGTTGTCTTCCTTTCTCAACAACCATTTGACACCTCTAACACCATTTCTTTCTGAGAATGCTCCTGGTCTACATTCCTGTACCTAATTCTCCTAATCTCTACCCCAGATACTTGTGATTTTAAGTATGTAATGATGAAAAATATTTACACTAGTAGTTGTGTGTGTGTTACCATAACACCTTGTCAAGGCTGATTCCCCACTCTGGCACACTGAGTGCAGACGGTGGGGGCTCAAAAGGATTCTAAAATTTAATACTGGCTTGTATTAAACTCCCAGGATTATAGCTTTTCTCTGACCTTGGATTGGTGGATGCTGCGACCACCAAAGTGCACCCCCGCCCCCCAAATAAAACCACCTTTTGGACCCAGGAAGGTTCACTTGGGAATTCCACTCTGTGGAGTATCCTCAGGCCCTCTTCCCCCCCTCCTCCTCCGGGGACAAGCTGAGAAAGAAAACAAAGGAAATCTGCTTTTGCCACGAACTAATTAAACAACATATGCACAAACCTCTTTGACACAACCCCCCCGACCATGTT
The DNA here is from genome assembly GCA_007922305.1 of Dermatemys mawii. Lineage (NCBI taxonomy): Eukaryota > Metazoa > Chordata > Testudines > Dermatemydidae > Dermatemys > Dermatemys mawii. Next base: position 6,421,223 of record ML677351.1, read on the forward strand.
CTTATAAAAGATAAATTTTATTAAAAACAGAAAATACTTTTGGACTTAGGCTATTACTAGATTTTAAAAGAGCAAATATAATAAGTATCAGGAATGGTTTTCTTGAGATCCATCTTAATGGTTACAACGAAAACCAAAAGCATTTGGGGTTTAGTGCAGAAGAGTCCACAAGCCATAAAGAAATGAGATAAGTCTAACTGTGTCTTCCTAGACACTCCCTGATCTACTTACATATACACAGAGGCAGTCTCACTAAATGCTTTTTCAAGATAAATGGCAGGGGAAATAGAGGTGAAGTGACTTGCCAAACTTCTGCACCATTGTGTTTAAAGAGAATGCAATAGAATCAGGGGTGTTTTTAAGTCTTGGTGCTAAGTGGGGCTTTGTAAAGCAGGACTTGACTGTTGTGTACACAAGTTAGTCCTTCAACAATTTCACCTGCATTCCATCTGTGAAGTACTGAGCTAGTATATGAAGCTGTATGAAATGGCTTGATATTCCCTCTGAATATATAATTAAAGACTTGCCTTAAAATACACATTCTACTTTGCCTTATTTATATGGATTATGGGACTGTGAATGGGGTGCAATATATTCAGTATCTTATTGTACTGACATGACCCACCTTTCTCCTCCTCCTCACTTTTTTCCATGACAAATTGTTCTGGAATGTTTGAGGGGCATGTAGTGTGTTCAGACAAGTCTACAACTTTATCATAACTAGAGCCATTTGAAAGCCTTTTGGTTTGGGGGTTAGTGTGTGTGTGTGTGTGTATATAACACACCTGTTTGTGTCTTCAAATGCTGTTTGGTTGAAACCAAACTGTTTGTTTTTATTTTTATCATTTATTTATTTAATTAATTTGACAAGCATCTTGCTGGGAAGAGATCTCAAGATCTTGTTGGGAAGGTTCAATACTGGGTGGAGAGGGATATTGAGGTGAAGAGACAGACACAGTCTATCCTTTGCCCCAGTAGTCTTGTGGTTAGAGCACTTACGTTAAATATTGGAGCCCCGGGTTCCAGTCTCCACTTTGCCTGATTTGCAGCTGGAGCTTGAGCCTGGGGTTTCTCACATCTCAAGTAAGTGCCCTATCCACCAACCCATAGTCAGTGTGTGTCATTTTATTTGAAGGAAAAATTTTGAAAGGCGTAACTTTTTATTTTTTTTTTGTCCTGATGCAGAAAGAAAACAAATTTGCCAACTTGGACATTTTCCATGAAACTATCTTGGGTTTTGGCCTTCCCTAATCCCAAGCCTCCCCCACCCCCTTTTTAAATACCCGAACAATACAAACACCAGTAAGCAAAATAGCAGTAAAAGTTGTGCTGTGATAATTTCTAAAATGACTATCCGGTTCTCTGAACAAGATCAGCCTTGAAACTTATTCACTAGAGAATATATTCCCTCATAAGAGTACCCTTGTAGTAATATTGCTTAAATAATTACTCTTCAGAGAATAGTAAAATATATTGATGCCTTTTGAAAAAGGCTAATAGTATAAATACTGTTCTGAAAGTTAGCTTTTCAGTTAAGACTATCTAACTTTCATTTGCAGTTCAAACTTCTGTACAATGTATCTGCAGTAACAAAAGATACTGACAGGTTTCAGAGTGGTAGCTGTTAGTCTGTATCTGCAAAAAATAATTAGGAGTCCTTGTGGCACTTAAGAGACTAACAAATTTATTTTGGCACTAGCTTTCATGGGTGTAAAACCCACTTCTTCAGATGCATGGAGAGAAAATTACAGATACAGACATAAATGCATATTGGCACATGAAGAGACGGGAGTTACCTTTGAAGTGAAGAACCAAGGTTGAGAGTCAATTTAGTCAGAGAGGATGTAGTCCACTCTCAATAATTGAGGAGGAGGTGTCAATACCAAGAGAGGGGAAATTGCTTTTGTAGTGAGCCAGCCAGTCTCAATCCCTGTTCAAGCCCAAACTGATGGTGTTAAGTTTGCAAATGAATTGTAACTCTGCAGTTTTTCTTTGAAGTCTGTTTTTTGTAAGTGTTTTTTTGTTGTTGTTGTTGAAGGGTGGCTACTTTGAACTCTGAGTGTCCAGGGAGATTGAAGTGTTCTCCTATAGGTTTTTGTATGTTACCATTCCTGATGTCCGATTTGTGTCCATTTATTTTTTTTTAAGTAGAGACTGTTCAGTTTTGCCAACGTACATGGCAAAGGGGCGTTGCTGGCACATGATGGCATATACCATATTAGTAGATGTGCAGCAGTTGAATGAGCCTCAATTGGTGTGGTTGGGTCCTGTGATGTCGCTAGAGTAGCTTTGGGGACAGAGAAGGCAATGGGAGTTTGTTCCAGGGATTGGTTCCTGGCTTAGTGTTTCTGTGGTGTGGTATGTAGTTGCTGGTGGGCATTTGCTTCAGTTTGGGGGGCTGTCTGTGAGCAAGGAGTGGCCTGCCTCCCAGGGCCTGTGAGAGTGGTGAATCATAGTGGAAAATTATCCCCATTAAAAATATACTTTGAGCGCCTTTATGTAGGCAGTTAAGGAAGAGATACTTATCAAATCTGTATTAAGAGAATTATAGGTCCGAATCTTAATGTTGTAGCTGTTTCATGATTTTTGAAGAAGTGGAGTAGTTAAAGAAGTCTTCAGAATACACTTTGTAAATGAACTAGGGATGACAAGTGAACATTATGATACTACTCTGTCAATATAGCAGAGGTGTTATAGATATATTGCACGTGTTAGGATATTATACTTTTTTTAGCTTACCTTAGGAGGAAAATTGGAGATAATTAGCAATGGGAAATGGAAACTGTTTTGTTAAAGTGTGTGTGTGTGTGTGTGTGTGTACACACGCATGTATGCTTTATTTCTTCCATTGCTCTGTGGGCAACTACTTTATTTGGCCCTCAAATTTACTAATTTGAAAGGACCAACACTCTGTGTTTACATCATTGGCTTAATTCACATTTGCTCATCTCTAATTTTGAGACTCACTATGTTGGCAAGTGGAGAGTCCTCAACCATTATCAACCATGTCAGAATTTCAGCTCTTGCCTTTGAAATCAATCAATTTTTCTGATTAACTTCTGTCGTAAGCATACAGTAACCTAGAATTCCTGCTTATCTGTAAGGGGTTAAGAAACTTTTTTTAAAAAAAAAACAAAAAACAAAAAAAAACCCTGGTTGGCACCTGACCAAAAGAGTCAATGGGGACTGATTATGCTTTCAAACCTGAGGGAGGGAAAGTGCTTTGTCCTTTTTTTTCCTCTCTCCCCATTCGCTTTGGGCTTTCAGGGGACTCAAACAATTTTCTTCTCTCCATCTATCTGTCTAACCTTTCCAAACAGCAACAGTAAGTAGTTTAGCCAGGCAAGGCTATAGCTTACATTTGTTATTCTCACTTGTAAATTTCTCAGATTTTTAGGAAACTATCCCTGGGTTTTCTCTGTAATTTTAAAACTCAGCAGAGGGGGCTACCTCTGTGGTGTGGGGTTTTTTTCTTTAATTCTTTTTGTAATTAAGTGCTTTTACACTGATTTTTATAGAATTTGTTTCTTTTTTTCCTTTAAATAAAATCTTTTTAAAAATTTAACTGCTTTGTTTTCCATTGTGTAAATCCAAACTTTTAAATCAGGCTCACCTAGCAGAATTGATGAGGGGTTTTTCCTCAAGCCTTTCCCAGGAAGGGAGTTATAGGTTTGGGAGCGGATTTTGCGGAAAAAGGTGGGGGGTCCAAGAGGCCCTGCCCTAGTTCTTGGGGTAATGTTTGGTGATGGCAGCATACTGTTCCAGACACAGGAAAAACTTGTGTCTTGGGGAAGTTTTAAAATAAGTGTAGAGGGTCTTTTCATGTGGGTCCCCACACCTGTACCCTAGAGTTCAGAGTGGGGAGGCAATCCTAATAACTTCATTGAAGCCAGGATCTCATCTAGCATCTTTAGAAAGCTTTTCTTGCATGACTCTGATGCAAAAAAACAATGATGCCAATCACCTTCCCATACTCTATATCCCACACATTGTTTATAGCCACCTAAATTCAGGTCGCAATTTCTGTGACCAGAAAATTTCTATAACTTCTATAGGATCTCTTTAATAATTCATAAAATCACTATGCAGCTGCACCTGAAACCTGTATGTATACATAGTACCTACATTTTTGCCATAAAAGTTCCCTGGATACCTATGCTTCTTTCTATGGGTCTGCACACTGCAGCTGCACACCAGGCCTCCAAATGCAGTTCCAGAGTGATGCATGAACTGAGGGAAGAGGGGCATTTCTTTTCACCTAACCCCACTATGGGGCCTGATCCAGTATGTATAGTCACACCTCGCTTACTGGATTGGATCCTTATAGGCAAAGTTCTACAAAATGGCTTGGGCTGGGCTGGAGAGGGAGATAGTATGCAAGTATGAGTACCACTGTAGCCACAGCAGTAGAGCAGTCAGCTGGGAGGTGGGAGACCTAGGGTCTAGTTCCCATGCTCCAATGGCTGTTTAATGTATTATTCACAGTCAAAAAGCTCTCTGAGAGGCGAAGGGAGCCCTACTTCAGAATATCCCACATCCCAGTAGCTGGGGTACTCACCTGAGAAGTGGCAGATCACTGTTCAAATCCCTCCTACCTCTCAGCTAGCGGGGAGTATGTGAACTGGGCAATCTCCCACAGCCCAACTGAGTATCATAGCCACACGGCTATACGTTATGAGGGAGGTGGTCCTCTTCCCCTGTGCCACCCCCTGCTCCTTGCTAAAACAGCATGGTGACTAACACCAAGAAAGGATTGACAGCAGAGAATCCCCAAGCAGAGGGAGGCACCTCCCTGCAGCCTAGATTTAGGCATCTATTTCTGAGGGGTATGGGCTTAGCACACACCCCTCAACTTGACATTTCCCATGGGCTAGCTTAAGCAAGGAGCTGCCTAGCATACTGGCCTTTGCGAATACCATACTGAGGCTCCTCTCTCTCCCCATTCACTTCATAGCCAAATGCAGACTTTGTGAATCACAGTAGCTTTTCTAGGCACTGAAAAGTTACAGGTGGTGATTCTGAATGTTAAAGGGCTTTCCCTTCACCCTATCCCCTGGTTCTTGTTATGCAGACAGAAGACCAGAAATCTGAAGTGCAAGCAATTCAATGTTCATTAGGGTTAGATCCAAGCAAGCATGTCCATAGCTCTACATGCCGGAAGACTGTGTCCCCGTCTTCCATTCCCAGCTCTGATGCCAGAGCCTAAACTGTGCCCCAATTCCCCATTCTCATTTCCCATTCCCCCTCCTCCTCCTCCTTAGCAGGCCAAAATATACCTGCCCCACCACTTACAGTTTATGGCCATGTTGCATTTGGGATCTTTATCTAACCTCTTTTGTGTCCTATGGGAGGGGTAAGGAGTGAGATTGTGCTGCGGTCAGGGACAGGCATCTCTTTGGTCTTTTAGTGTTTTATACCTTCCCCCTTTGCCCCTCCTGACTGGTTGCTTGATTTTGCCTTGAGAAAGGGGTTGAGGAAATCTTAAAGTGTGCTCTCGAGTAACACTTTAACTGCTCTTATCAGTTGCCATTGTACTAACAAACCCATCTAACTATGCAGAAGCAACATCAGTGTCTGTCCTTTGTTTACACATGTTCTTATAAAATAAAGTATCAAAAAGTCAAACCCAAAATTCTATCCCAGGCTAACAAACCTATATACTAACACTGAACACCACTCACCGCATGCAAGTTCCTTTTTGAAGCTAGCCTATGGAACTTAAGGATCCAGGCTAGTGGCCAAGCTGCTACTGAATAAATACCATTCCCTTAGCATGTAACACTGGCCTCTGTACATGCTCACTAAATGTCCTTTATTCAACTCTGCCTCATTGTCTATCTGCTGCATCATTTATTTGCTAACAAAGCAGTTACCTTCTTGGCCAGATTATCGAATATAAATGTGCTCTTCCCTATTAAGAGGGAAATAGTTCAAATCTACTTTTGAAAGTGACTACTTCTAACCAATCAGATTATTGGGGGTCGGGGGAATCCAAAAGGTTCATGTTCTATTTATCAGAAAAAGTGAGATTAATCAAAAAGTTACGAAAGAAACACCTGGCATATTTCCACAAACCAGTAGCTCTCCTGTGGGTTTGCAGCAGTTGAGGAAAGTTTTGAAGAAACATAGGGGGAATCTGTGAGTAAAGACTTCAACATAGCTTGAATTTTTAAATATGACAATTTCTTATTAATATGCAGCCACACAAGTGATTCTTTACTTTGCAGTTCTGTTTTCAATGTCAAAAGATGAAAGCTAAAAGACAGTCAAAGAGAAGGTAAAGATGTATGCAGAAACAGTGGTCACTTTGGCTTTCACCTACATCTGTTTTCAAGGAGAATAAAATGGTCTGGGCTGCTTTGGTATATTTAGTACTTTAGACTGAAGAGATCTCTATCTTTAAGGGCCAAGCAAGAGTATGCGAGACATTAACACAATATATTTCCTACTTTTTAACTGCTTCAACTTTCTTCCAGATGGATCTGTCGTAGATATTTCCTTTGATTCCTCTTCATTTTCAAAAATATAATACCTCACTACTGACTCAAGTTAAATATTAGTTGGTATGATTGCTTTTACCAACTACTATTTGATATTTTTTACTGACTGACTATTTTTATTCTTGGGATTAGAAATGAATGCACTTGTTAGTGTCTTTGTATGACACAATTTAAAATATATATCCTGTACAACCTATATACTATTTCATACTTGGTCTCCATTATAGTTCTGTTACATAATCTTAACAGCGTTGTTGTCCGCTCCATCTCTAACTAAAATAATAAAATCCTGAGGGTTTAGACTAGATGTTGAAATGAACAAGACGCACTCAATGTCTTATTTCTAAGCTTCCAAAACGTTGTATTTTTCAAACTCCACAGTCTGCAGTGCTGTCAAACAGCTCCAGTTTCTGGTTAATGGTCCACGTTGGACTATTTTTCTAAATCAATCCCAGACACTGAAATGTTGTCTTGGATTTCTAGAAATCCCAGGTGACTAAAATTCATTAAATCACATTAGGATAACTTTGGCCTCTTATCAGCACAGCTGAATGAATACTAAAAATCCATTTAATAGCTTTCAGTTTAAGCTTTTTTTATAGCAATCAGGTTTTTTTCCTTTCTACAAATATATTTTAGCAATTGTGCTGGAGGTTAGTGACTGGAGGTCTTTTAAATAGTGAAGAATAAATGAATATTTGAGAATATTCATAGAAAATGAATTAGGAAACAAAAACATACTACAGTAGACTCTCGATTATCCAGGATAATCAGGGTTAACCAGGTTGTGGATTAACCAGGATGTCAAAAAACAAAAAAAGTGTAACTTGGAGGGCTGGCTCTGGCTTTGTTGCCGCCCCAAGCATGTGCGCAAAAAACTCACCAGTGTGCAGGGCAGACAATGAACCAACACCCTTTTTCCCCCGGCGGAGGGTGGCTGGTGAACCAACCCTCCTACCCCATATTTCCTATGGATGGTGATTATCTGGGATTTTATTAACCAGGATTAATTTTTTCCCTATCATCCCGGATAATCGAGAGTCTACTGTATGTGGTTTGCATGGCTAATTAATACTGATTAATGCAGCTCACCTCAGAGTATAAGATTTTATGTTCTCTCTCTCTCTCTCTCTCTCTCTCTCTCTCTCTCTCTCTAAAATACATATATATAATTCAAAGTATTCAACAAATACATTTAAGCACAAAAGCAAGTCATAAGCAACTTGCAAACACAAGCTTGCTGAATCAATTGCCCCAAATTGTTACTTAAATTCTAATGTCTTACACTGATAAATTGTTTGCAGATGCTTTAAAGATAACACCATATTCATATTGATCTCAGTAGTAGTATGTACTTTGTATTTCTAGGTGAACTAAGTAAACTGACATATTAAACCAAGATATACCATGAGTGTGATCCAAAGCCTGTTGATATCAAAAGGAATCTTTCCATTGACTTCAGAATGCTGTGGATAAGACCCTAAATGCTTTAACATTGAAAACTATTGAGGCTTTTTTTGGTATCAACTTTGAGGAGAGTGCTTACTCTTAAAGAAGGCAGGTGCCATCTCTTCCAGGCTTCCTCTGTGTTTTCTGCATTAGCTAAAAGAATCACATTGTTATCAAATGTGACATTTACCAGCAATATTAAGTGTTCATAGGCAGTTAATCTAGCTTTTTGAAACAGATTCATTTTTAACATTTTTTAAATCCTATGTTATGCACCAAAAATGTCCCTTTGGCTTTCCATGGATGTAGTATAATGCATTTTTGCTTTAATCTATTTTCATAAGAGAATTGATCCTAGATTCCATAAGCACTCCTTGAAATCAACAGGAGGTTTAGTTAACCAGTAAATGGAGGGTTGGACTCTTAACCATCAAATTTTGTCTTCTAATTGTCAGTGGTGAAGTATTTAATGTCCTCAATAGATTATAGTATTAATACTAAATGATGACAGATACATACTGATCTAATAAAACTTAACTTAAAATAACAGGATTGCTTGAAAGAGTGAGCTATTGAAATCACCTTGTTGGATATAAATACTTAATAGTAGCTATTATAATGAAATAAAAAGTGATGGTTGTAAGGTCAAGTATGAGAAGGAAGGAGTTGAAAGACAATGCAGCACCTTCAACGTAACAGCCTCATAGAGGAAAAGTCTCATAAGATTGATAAATATTCAGGGTTTGTGTATAATGAGAAATGGAATCTGATAAATGAAATGTCATGGTAAAATCACTTTAATCAATAATGGAATGTGGCATTACTCAGACCATAGTAATATGTCTTCCTTGTATTCTTTCCAAGGTGTGTGAGTTTTTTTTTCCCTCCAAATGGCTTTTTAAGGTTTAACTTGAGATTGGTTATGCAAATGTAACGGTGTTGCTATACTTCAGTGCAACCTTTCTTGCATGCTGCTAAAAATATCGAATGTTTAATGCTACAATTTTTGATTTAAACCTATGAACATACGTTAGTACTAGAAGTTGCATGCATTTTCTCTGGGTACTTTAGCAGGCAAATTGTACTTTGAAAGTTATTCACCCGAAATCTAGGTGCTTTCAAAAATAAGAACTGGATTTTGTTTAAATGTTCTTATGTAAATTGGGTGGAGGGGAATAACATTTAACCAAATATTTGCAAAAGCGACCAAGAGTCTTGTAGCACCTTATACACTAACAGATTTTAGGGATCATGAGCTTTCATGGGCTAAGACCCACTTCATCAAATGAATGTTGTGAAAATCTCCAGAGGCACATATAAATAGCAGGCAAGAAAGCAAGGTAAATTCAATCAGGGTGGGGTGAAGCCCACTTCCAGCAGGTGATCTGGAGGTGGGAACACCCAGAGACGAGAAACTGCTTTTGTAATTGGTGAGCCATTCACAGTCAATATTAAGTCCAGACCTGATAGTGTCGAATTTGCAGATGAACTGGAGCTCAGCAGTTTCTCTGGAGACTTTAATAAAAAAAAACAACCTTCCACACAAATGGACTTTACTAAAATAAGAAAGAAGATCTACATTACACACTTCACTTCTCTACAGAAGGAAAAGGATTGTAAACTGTCTAAATCCTACCTGCCACATGGGGCCACAACAGTGGTACCCCTAACTCACCCAGCAATGTCGTCAATCTATCCAGCTACACACTCAATCCGGCAGAAGAGTCTGTCCTGTCTCGAAGGCTCTCTTTCTGCCCCACCGCCCCAACAAACATGATACAGTTCTGCGGTGATCCTGAAGCCCACTTTTGCTGTCTCCGACTGAAAGAATACTTTCAAGACAACACTGAACAGCGCACTGATACACAGATACCATCCCACCAACAGCACAAGAAGAACTCCTCCACATGGACTCCTCCTGAGGGATGAAATGACAGTCTGGACCTATACATAAAATGCTTCCACCGACGTGCACAGGCAGAAATTGTGGGAAAACAACATTTCTTACCTTATAACCTCAGTCCTGCAGAACACAATGCCATTCACAGCTTAGAAACAACCCTGACATTATAATCAAAGATGCTGATAAAGGAGGCACTGTTGTCATCATGAACAGGTCTGCCTACCAAAAGGAGGCTGCCAGACAACTCTTCAATACCAAATTCTACAGACCACTTTCCTCAGATCCCACTGAGGAGTACACTAAGAAACTGCATCAACTGCTCAGGACACTCCCTATACAAGCATAGGAAAAAATCAACATACCCTTAGAGCCCCGACTGGGGTTTTCTATCTACTACCCAAGATCCACAAACCTGGAAATCCTGGACGCCCCATCATCTCAGGCATTGGCACTCTCACTAAAGGACTGTCTGGGTATGTGGACTCTACTCAGACCCTATGCCATCAGCACTCCCAGCTATCTCTGTTACACCACTGATTTCCTGAGAAAACTACAATACATTGGTGATCTCCCAGAAAACACCATCCTAGCCACCATGGATGTACAGGCTCTCTACACAAACATCCCACACAAAGATGGAATACAAGCTGTCAGGAATAGTATCCCTGATGATGCCACAGCACAAGTGGTTGCTAAGCTCTGTGATTTTATCCTCACACATAATTATTTCAAATTTGGTGACAATATATACCTCCAGACCAGTGGCACCGCTATGGGCACTTGCATAGCCCCACAATATGCCAACATATTTATGGCTGACCTGGTACAATGCTTCCTCAGCTCTCACCCACTCACGCCCCTCCTCTACCTACACTACATTGATGATATCTGCATCATGTGGACCCATGGGAAAGAAACTCTGGAAGAATTCCACCACGATTTCAACAGCTTCCACCCCACCATCAACCTCAGCCTGGACCAGTCTACACAAGAGGTCCACTTCCTGGACACCAAGGTGCAAATAAGTAACAGTCACATAAACACCACCCTATACCGAAAAACTACCGACCACTTTGCCTACCTTCATGCCTCCAGCTTCCATCCCGGACACACTACACGCTCCATTGTCTACAGCCAAGCACTGAGGTACGACCTCATTTGCTCCAATCCCTCAGACAGAAACCAACACCTACAAGATCTTCACCAAGCATTCTTAAAACTGCAATACCCACATGAGGAAGTAAGGAAACAGATAAACAGGGCCAGACGTGTACCCAGAAGCCTTCTGCTGCAAGACAAACCCAAGAAAGAAACCAACAGACCACCACTGGCCATCACCTACAATCCTCAGTTAAAACCTCTCCAACACATCAGTGATCTACAACCCATCCTGGACAACGACCCCTCACTTTCACAGGCCTTGAGAGGTAGGCCAGTCCTCGCCCACAGACAAACTGCCAACCTGAAGCAGATTCTCACCAGCAACCACACACTGCACCATAGCAATTCTAACTCAGGAACCAATCCATGCAACAAACCTCGATGCCAACTCTGCCCACATATCTACACCAGCGACACCATCACAGGACCTAACCAGATCAGCCACACCATCACTGGTTCATTCACCTGCACTTCTACCAATATAATATTCGCCATCGTGTGCCAACAATGCCCATCTGCTATGTACGTCGGCCAAACTGGACAATCCCTACGTAAAAGGATAAATGGACACAAATCAGATATTAGGAATGGCAATATACAGAAACCTGTAGGAGAACACTTCAACCTGCCTGGACATACGATGGCAGACCTAAAGACAGCCATCCTCCAGCAAAAAAACTTCAAGACCAGACTTCAAAGAGAAAGTGCTGAGCTCCAGTTCATCTGCAAATTCGACACTATCAGGTCTGGACCTAATATTGACTATGAATGGCTCGCTAATTAAAAAGCAGTTTCTCATCTCTGGGTGTTCCCACCTCCAGATCACCTGCTGAAAGTGGGCTTCACCCCCGCTGATTGAATTTACCTTGCTTTCTTGCCTGCTATTTATACCTGCCTCTGGAGATTTCCACAGCATTCATCTGATGAAGGGAGTCTTAGCCCATGAAAGCTCATGATCCCTAAAATCTGTTAGTCTATAAGGTGCTACAAGACTCTTTGTTGCTTTTGCAGATCCAGACTAAGACGACTACCCCTCTGATACTAGAAACCAAATATTTGTTGCACATCTAATATTTAAGTGTTTTGGATACTGCAGTGAAGTCTGGTGTAAATTTTGTGTAAATGAAATATTACTGAACTGCAAGATGTATTTTAGCAAAGACAATCAAATCGAATATTTATTTTCTTCTGTTGTTTTGTGGAGTGTTTTTTGCAGTGGCAACAGAAATGATAGAATATAATAATTTCTTAGTGTCATGATCCACTTAACTTTCATCTCTTATGAAATATTTTTATATGAGGATTTCAGGGTGCATCGAGAACATCTGAAGTTTCAGATGACTATCGAAACAGAAACTAGATCAGGCTTTTTTATGAGTTCTTCTAGGTATTTAGTAGTCTTCTACAAGTGTAGCTTTTCCTTCACCTCTCCCCCCAGTAGTTTAGTACTTCCAGCCAAAGGAAGGAAGTACAGAGAGATACAATGTTTAAAAATAGTGATAATTAACCATTCTTTTGAAACCCAAGAAGGGTGTTAGTTTGGTTTCTGGACAAAGGTTTGTCAACTTAAAATGTTTCTGAACCCCTTTGCAAATCTTAGTTTATGCAATATGAAAACAGTCACACTTTCACTTCATCCAGACATGAAGGAATAATATAAAAATATCTATGCAAACACAACCCCTGTCGTCACGAGTTTTCCATAAATAGTCTGTATTAACATTTTCTATGAATATCACACACACACATTTATATTGGAAAGTTTCTGGCAAAGAAAATTCTCTTCCTGTGTGGTATGTTATAAAAAGCATAACAGTTTAGAAAAGAAATCTTATCTATATTTATCTTATTGTCTGTTTGTTAGTAGCTTATCATCTTTGGCAATGCTTGAATTGATTTTTTATCTCCGCAACACAGCAAGGACTGAACATAGAATGTATTAATATCATGTGTTTATATTTGTTCAGATCAATTTGATTTAATGCCATCCATATCATTAACATTTTTCAAAAATATTTGCTAGTTATTGATCTTTCACAGAATTCATTGCATTGAGTGTGTTGATGCTTTATAATTGTTTGGTCATAAATTAACTTCAGTTGCTTGATATAGCTAAAAGGCTAAGTACAAATGAAGCCACCTAATGGTTTGATTGGGGGACATAGGAGAACAAAACCTAGGGAAGGATTTTAGGCTACAACTTTAACTTTAATTGAGTTAATCCCCACCCTCTCCAAAATACTAGGCATTTCTTTGAGTCCAAAGTGCTGTTTAAATGTCTCCATGCTGTATAACCATAATGCAGAGGACAGACTTCATTCAGCCTTATCCCTAGGACTCAGGGCTGGTTCAACTACTAGGCAAACTAGGCAGTCACCTAGGGCACCAAGATTTGGGGGGCACCAAAAAGTGGTGCCCTGCCCAGGGTGCTGGTCCTGGCTTCCCTGCCCCATGTCCAGGGTGCCGAGTGGCCCCTGCTGCACTGGGGCTTCCCAGGTGACAGGCACAGTTGCCCAGCTTGGCAGAGAGGAGCCACCTTCCAGAGGCACCCAGAGCATTGCGCTTGCAGCGGCAATGAGCCCCAGGAGCTGGTGTGGCACACACAGGGCGGGTAGCATCCCTGCAAAGGCGGTGGCATCGCTAGCAGGAAGCGACTGCGCCCCGCACAGCCCAGATCAATGGCCAGGCCACTCATATCAGGGTCTCCAGCACCCCTAGAGCTCCTCCCTTCCCCTGTTCCCCCATCCCCTGCAGCCCAGCACTGCTGCAGCTGGGCTCTGCGCTCCACAGGGAAGCGTGGAAGCATCTCTGCGGTGGTGTGCTGCAGGGTTGGAGAAGGGGCAGGGGGTCTCTGGAGGGGGCTGTCAAAGGACAGGGGCAGGGGGGTTGGATGGGTCAGGGATTCGGGGGGGGGCTGTCAGGGGAAAGGGATGTGGAGAGGGGTCGGGCAGTCAGGGACCAGTGGGGTTGGATGAGTCAGGGGTTCTGGGGGAAGATGGCAGGGGGCAGGGAGTGGTTGGATAGGCATGGGAGCCCCAAGAGTCTGTCATGGGGCAGGGAAGTCAGGGGACAGGTAGGGGATGGAGTCCTAGGGGTGCAGTTAGGGTGAGGGCATCTCAGGAGGGGGCAGTCAGGGACAAGGAGAAGGGAGGCTTAGATAGGGGATGGGGACCCGGGGGTGGGTAAGAGCAGGGGTCCCAGGAGGGAGTGATCAGAGAACAAGGAGCAGGGGGAGTTGGGTGGGTTGGGGGTTCTTTGGAGGATGGTCAGGGGGGAGGAAGTAGGAGGGAGTGGATAGGGGGTGGGGCTACCCCCCCCCCATGCAGTCTCCTTGTAGCAAAGCAGCAACTCACCCCACGGTGCCTCCCGCTGGTCGTCTGGGGAATTAGCTCACTCCAGCATCCAGAGCACCCTCTGCAGTCCATAGTTCCGCTTGCCACTGGCCCTGTGTCCCTCCCTGGACCCCGGTGCCCTCTTCCCTAGGGTGCTGCACCCCTGCAGTACCCCCAGAGTCTAGGTTAGGGTCTCCCCTCCCTGAGGAACCCCTACCCTCTATCCCCACCTTGTCTCAGTCTAGGCAACTGCCGGTCACCACTTGCCCCCGTTCTCTGGGGCAGACTGCAGTATCATTGCCATTCATCACTGGCAAGGAGGGTTTGACCTGCTGCCTCTACCCACCCATGGGCTGCCCCTGCAACCTCTGTACCCTTTTTGGACCGTCTCCTAGGCCCTGCAGCCTGGGGGTTTCCAGGCCAAAGCTCCCCCAGCTCCTCTTGCTTACCCCCAGCCCTGCTCTACTCCGACTACCTTAAGGTTCCTAGTAGCCAGGCCTGTCTGCTTCTCTAACCGGAGGAAACCCTATCTCCGAGCTCCAAACTCTGGGCCTTTTTATCAGGGCCAGATGGGCCCTAATTGACACAGCCACAGCTGTGGCTGCTCTGCCCTCAGCTGCCTTCTGTTGCAGCCCTCTGCTGGGCTGCCTTTCTGTAGCTACAGCCCTGCAGCTGCCCCACTACAGTCCTCTTTTTTTTGAAAGTTCAAATACGGTAACCCTACTGCTCCTGCCTGGCCTGTGGCCTGGCATCCCCACCTCCATCCCGGCCGGGGGATGCTTGGCCTCTGAGGGCAGCCTGGTCCCGCTGCGCCTGGCCACTTGCCATAGGCAAGGAACAAGAGGTGATGCAGGCGGTGAAGGCGGAGGAGTCAGCATGGTGTAGAAGCTGCTGCAGCAGCCCAAGCCCGACAAAGCCAGTGAGTGGACCTGCTGGGAGGGGCGGGGAGAGCTTACAGCAGGGCTGTGCACCCTCCAGGGGAGCTTGAGGTGACAGGAGGGAAGAACCTGGTCTGAGGAGCAGCTCCTGGGCACAGTTGGCCCCTGGGGTCTATAAAGGTTTGTTGGGATTTGCCCCTCAATGAACCGATGCGCTGCCCCTCCCTGCATTGCACAAGGTGGAAGTTTCACCTAGGCCGCAGAATATCCTTGCATTGGCCCTGCTAGGACTCAGCCCACTTCAGAATCCTATCACCTTTCATCTGTGATGAGTGCATGTGACAAGAACCTCAGTGTGCGAAGACTTGCAGTTCCCCTTCTTTCACCAAGCTAGCAGAAGCTACCAGTTTTCTCTGTTTCACCTTTACCCCTTGAAGCTGGCCCCTTAGATTATCACCTGCGCCGGGTGCACACAGTGCAAGCGCTGACAAAATTACAAACTTGCTTGCAACTAGAGCTGGCCAAAACTCATGATTTTTGTTTACGGGAAGCTTCAGGTGTTCAGAATTTGGGTTAATTCCACATCAGAACAAAACCGAACTTGTTAACATTTTCAGCTTGCTTGGAAATTTTCAGAGATAGCAGGAGATGGTGTTTGTTTCATTTTGGAGGCATTCTTAACAGTTTGGCTACTGCTATACCATGAGAGGCAACCCTGGGAATCTGCATACAGGGCTCTGGTTTGTCCTGGAGTTCTCATGGCTCCTTGCCATGGAACTGGGAGTTTTAACATTAGAACTGGGGCTCCCAGGGCTTTCATTTTCAAGCAGGGATCCTGGAAGCCCTCACATGGTTGTGCTGCTCCACAGCCCCATCTAGAACTAGGGTTTTCAGGGCTTTTGCTTCTCATTGTATGACAGACCTATCAGCCCCGAGAGACCCGGGGCCAGCAAGGCTGGCAGGCACTCTGACATAGAGCTGTCAACCTCTGAACACTGGCAGGTTTCAGCAAAATATGCGTCCAGTCCACATTTTCAAGCTAAGTGGTTTGCTGGAAAACTTCTGACTCGCTATACTTCTAACTCCAGCTCCAACGGAAACATTCTTCCCTCCTAGGATAACAAAAACTGGGGATTGGCCAGACCTACAATATTCCAGAAGCCCAGGTCAAATTAGACTTCCATTCTTGAATAGTGAAGCTGGACTATCAACTGCAGAAGTAATGTGGCTCCGTGCCTTGAGGGCTTCACATACAAGAAAGTGAGGGGTGTGAGAGACCAATTCTCTCCTGCCTCCATCCCACACCAATGTGTTCTGAGGGGGGTAAGTCCCCACAGCAGTCAAGGCTTCCCCTATTTCTTTCCCTCCTCTCAGGGCCAGTAGTGTGGTCTTCCCCCTACCAATCAAATCCAACCTTTCTCCCTCAGCTGGTTAGATGGAGCTGGCATTTTCCCTTGCTTATGCAGTTTTGTCTTTCAGTAGCATGTAATACCACTTAAGTAGGGTGACCCAATGTCCCATTTTTGAAGACAGTCCTGTTTTTTGACACTTTTTCTTATATAGGCGCTTGTTAAAGCTGCTTACACTTAAACATACACAAAGTAAAATTCCCCTGAAAGGTGTTCAACATTACTGTATCCTTTCTGTGTAATATTAGCTAACAGAAAAATTAGCTGGCTAACAGAAAAATTACAGGATCTATGCCATGGGAAATCGAATGTCTACAAATGCCTTGCTCTTAAATCAGAAAACTCAGAGTAAGTTTTAAGTATGAACAATTTGATTTGTATAGCTTTATATTTAGTGTTCACAGAACAGTTTAGTCTGAGATCTTAAAGTGAAGTCCTCTGCCACAAAAGAGGTACAACAAAAAGCAGCACCAATACAAGCTTCCTCACGCTACTAATGTGCCTCAGTCCTGACCTGCAAGATCTACCACTCTAGAAAGCAGAGATGTCTTCTGTCTCCAAACATCATCCACTCTTTGCTTTCTCTGCTGTGGCAACTAACAAGATTTTAATTTTCATAAATTCCAAAGCCAGAAGGGACTGCTGTGATGATATGATCTAATCTGGCTTCATGATGAGTATTTATCCTAAACCTAGCAATATTCAAATGCTACCTCCCACACATAAATACCCCTGCTGATGATGAGCATATTAACAAAACACCCACATGTGATGCTTAAGTGGGTTAATTTATCAAATGTACATAGTCTACTGAGGACCACTTCATTGGCCAGAGGGTCTGTGGTTGATGGCATCACACCAGGCATCATGTTGTGAAGTCCCAGATATGGCTCAGTCTTGTGAATCCACACATTTCTTGAGAGGTTCTGTGGGCAGCACCAGATATCAATGTGCATCAATAGGGGGCTGGAGAGACCAGAATACTCTGTGTTTCTCACCATTCTGGTGAGGTGGTGGAAAAGCATGAAATGCCATTTTTTAATGCAATAGGTTGAAGGAAGGCCAGATCTCTAAGGCTGACTTCTTGTGCAATGTTAAGCCACTTCATGTTTAGGACTTGGCACTGACAGCACATATAGAATATGTCTAGCTGCTCTAACTCTGCCTGTAAGAGGGTCCATGTAGCAGATAGCAATACTGTACTGGTAAAATGGGTAAAGGATCTCACAGCCAGTGTGGCAACTACAGACTGATCTCATTGTTATTGGTCCAGTCATCACTCACAATGCTGCTTGATAGGATGCAGCCACTTCTTAACACTATGTAACTAGATCCCGCCCCCCCGCACCTCCCCTTGCAGCACGTAGTCTGGGACTGTGGTGGGACCACTGTGCACCTGACTCTCTTTCTCCCCAACTTTGGGCTGTTTATTCCACTAAACTGCATGGCAGTTTATTCCACTAAGTTGTTATGATGGTGATCCAGTCAGAACTTTTGAAGGGCAAATTTCCTTCCCCCCCCCATCCCCAGTGGTACTTTCAGCAGGATTACATGATGCTTAAAAATCTAAAGTGCTTTGTATGGCCTGTGGAACACTTTCAGATGATCTAGCAGTTTGATGATTCTACTTGAATTGAGTATGTATTTTCCCTACAGTGAGGCCTATTAGTCAGTGATAAGGTTTAAGTTCCTCCACTCGGTTATACACGGGTGGGCTCTGAAGAAATGAAATAATTAAGTTGAATCAGGTTGTGGCACCACAAGAAGGCAGATGTAATAGCACTGCTTCCCCTGTCATCAAAGTCTGTTAAAATCATTTTTGTCCTGTACTACCCTGGTAACCTTCCAAAAAACACAACATATTGCCACTTTTGCTGTGTTCCCAGTGTTCTCAGTATTTCCAGTGTGTGAGCTGAAGGGAATGCTATAAATATGGAGGTAACCAATAACTATCTAAGGTGAAAGTTATACTATGGTCAGTCACATATTTGCTAGATTTATCAAGTCCTGGTTTCCAATATCATTCCAGCTGTTGAAAGCCAGTGTGGTGTGTCTCAGTCCTATGGGGAGAGAGAACCCATCTTTACATAGAAAAGTATTACATGAACTAAAACTTCAGGAAAATGTAGATCATGTAAATGGAGTTAAAATTACGGCAACTTTTTAAATCACTCCCCAATCCAGCAGAAGATTTCCTCAAAACAATCTACAGTGCAACAATAAAATTCTGACACAAGTCAGTTGATTCTAGCTACCTTTCAAGGGTTGCTACTGTGTTCATAAATGTGTTTAAATAGCTTCCTGGCTGACTTCCAATCAGCCAGCTCAGACTTAACAAGTGTTCTGAAATTTTTGCTATTAAAGGGTGATTGTCTTTACTCAAGTTGAGGTGGCCGTTCAGATACTCTATTGAACTGGGAATCTTCTAGCCTTACAACAAAGCCCTTAATCTGGAAAGATGTATTACGATTATCTTCTGTTTTCTAGCTCAAACACAATCAGTCAGCACAGTATCAGGGCTTTTAATGGAAACTAATGGCACTTTTGGCATAAAATAGCAGACTTAATTAGACTAAGCAAGGCATGCAGAATTCTAATGTGTTTAACTGCTAGTCTGCCATTTTACTGAGCTGAAATCACATACTTCACAAAAGCCTTATTATATAGAGGAGCTGAAGAATCTCTTCAAATTCATTGTGTAAGTTATCATCCATTGTGAAAAGATTGACTGCTTAAGGAGATATTATGGTGTAGAATGATGACTAACCACAACTACTGCTAGAATATTTATGAGATAAGTAATAAGTCTAATTCCTTATCCACTGAGTAAATTGCTTTAATTTTAAAACACTGATCAGTTATATTTGAGCTTTTTGCTGAATCTAGGAGAAGTGGCAGTTCTGGTTTTGAAGGTGAATAAATATTAAAGTGAAATATAAAGCGTAAGTTCATGAATTTATGCTGTATTGATGGCAATGCAGTTTTATTTTTCCATATTTATTGCTTTTTTAGGTGCAGAGTATGTGGTCTAAAACAAAATCATAGAACTGTTTTTTGGGGAAAAGATTTGTTACTTGCTGCAAGGCTATTTAATCTACTACTGCCCTTAAGGGTGTTTGAAAAGATACACAACAATGGTCATCGTGTGACCGGGACACATTTGGTCAACCAATGATGTTTAAATCTTAAAGGTTTAATTTCAGTTATTTGACATGATGAAGAGCCTGATTTGTTTTGGTCAATGATGACCCTCAATAATGTTGTTGGTACTATGTCAGTTTTTAAAAACAAGAATATTTATAACACACTGTGGTAGGCACCAGGGGGCCCTGGACCCGTCTTGAGGGCCCACTGTGCTATAACTTTAAAAATACATATCAAAAATGTCTCTGGCCCTAATGGAGGCCAGTGTTTAGTCACGTGCTCTTATTGGTACTTTTTACAGCACAAGCTGCCAGTTCGCCTTCCCCTCCTGCCCACATCCTATAAGCAAACATACTTGAATTCTTCAGTAATGTCAATATCACACTTATGAGAGTCCAATAGTAGGTCTGTAAGCTGAAAAAGGCAGAATGGTGAATATCAGGCCGTATGTTATTGCGGCTTGCTTGTTACTGTCTTCTGGAGTGTTCATGTTTGGACTGGGCTATAAAGTAACTGTATGTGGAACCCCAAGAAGATGACTTGCAGAAAACATTGTATCTAACCCAAAGCTGCAATGATGCACACTTTTTTACTTAAAGAACAATCTAAGTTGGTGGTAACTCTCTTAAAATGCTACTGGTTTCTTAATCATCCACTGCATTTGAACTGAAGGATGAATTGGGGAATTGATCAAGTTTATCTTTTCCAAACTAATTGTGTGTCTCTGCCTGAGAGAGATGGTTTTGTGATCTAAGATATGGGATTAGACAATAGAATGGTCTTGTGGCTCCAGCAATGCTAGAGACTTCCTATGTAACCCTTAGTATCTCTGTCAAACCATTTTTGAGGTGGGTTTTTTATTTGTTTGTTTGTTTGTTTGTTTATTAATTAATTAAACCCAGACAACTATGGACACACAGAACATCCAAAACATGTATCAACTCTAAAGGTATGACGTTGCACTCTGTATGCTTTATGGTCACATTCATGAGCATATTTTCATAATGGATCTGGAATAAAAGGTCTCTTGTAAGATATAATTGCAAAGTTTATAATCTACTGCGTGTGTTCATTCTACTTGTTTGCATGTATTATTTCTATGCCTGAAGTTAGGAGAATATGATATAAACTTGTACTACTGATGTAAACATGTCAAGTGAAAGCTATTAAGGGTGCTTCAGAATCAATGAACTGTAAATAGGTTTGTTTCCCTGCAAGGCTTCCTATGTATGTCTTCCTGCTACTAGGTAATGAAAAAGGAGGTCTTACAGTGATGTGATCATGTCAACTGAACTGGAATCCATCTTAAACCTGGTGCTTTTCCATTTAGAAGGAGAGGTGAGGATCCAACAAGACACAAGATTCCTGCCTTGTGCCAAAGTTATAAAAGGGGGTGGAGCAGGACAAAGGGGGCAAGTCATGAGAACCTCTAGTTACCACCTAAGATGTCTGCTGAAGCTAACAAGGACTGAACAAGAGGAAAGGATTGGGCCCAGCTGAGGAAGAAACCTAGTTTAAGAAGCTAATTGGAACATCTCTCAGGATGAGATATTACTTGTAATCAGTTTCTTAATGCATTACGCTTAGACTTGTGTTCTTTGCTTCATTTTTGCTTGGTGACCTACTGAGAAACACTGTAAGATGTAGGAGTCTGGAGGGAGTGGACTGCGGGATCATGCTCTGAACACAGTGATAGCTGGAGGTCCAAGACTTAAGTGAGTGTTCCCACAAGGAAGCTACAAAGAGATGAGAAGTACTGTACAATTACCTCAGGAAGTATATTTGACATGAGGTCCTTACAAAAATAGCTAATCTAAATTCCAAATTTTCAATATTTCAAAACTTTGGAAAAATAAACAAAGTTTGTTCATGAATGTTCCCCACATTTCAAACTATAGAAATGTTTGTTTCAATTCTTGTGGAAAAAGTGGGTAACTTAAGGGGAGGGGAAAACCTTTCCTATATAACACTTCTATTTGTGAGACTAAACAAATTATTTTATAAAACATCTTGAAACACTCAAAGTGGAAATGGGTGTATAGAGATTTCTTAAACTTTACAGATAACCTTACTGCTTTTCTTTCTCCCTCACATTTTGTTTTATGGAACTTAATGTGTAATGTTCATGACAATGTTTGGTTCATTCCCCAGCAGTAACTTGTCTGGTTTGGAAACACCTCGTTGGATCCTATTTTGAGATCTGAAGTGAATATTTAAGTATTATTTTTGTTTTTTTCCTAACGAATATGTCTGAAGAAGGGGATGGAGACACATTAAATTCCTTCAGAACCCTAGTGAGCACTGATGCTTTCGGTCTTTAGGTGAAAACCTGTATTTATATTTGATGTAAGAACAAGATCGAGATGGAGAAATTTTAAAGAATGGGAGCCTTTAGACAGTAACTTTGCTTTATTTTAAATCCTAATGACCTGGAATACCATATCAGAGAAAGGCTACATAGGCAATTGCCAATTAAACTGCAAGCTCTTCAGAATGTTAACTGGTGATATTTTCTATAGAATTAATCAGCCCAAGATGTGAGACATCTTTAATTTCAGGATATAGTGCAGACAAAAGCATTCTGATTGCATTTTATAATCTCATGTCTAGTTCTTACATTTATAATACAGATGTCTTAATTCAAGATGTGAGGACTTAAGGGAGCCAGTCTGGCAAAGCAACTTTTTTTTCTCTCCCCTGTTTGAAAATACTTCCAAGTGTGAGTCCTTTGAGAGCTTAAAAAAAAATCAGTGAGGCGCTTATAAGAGAGGAAGCTAGGAGGGCATAAAAAGTGGTCTTCAAAATAGCCCAGAAGTGGAGTTGGGTGCTAGTCATGGTTGTCTTTTGTTTTTTGGAATTCTAAGAGGTTTGAGCTCCCAAGAAAAGTATATTTGCATTTGGTCACTTGCTCCAGCTGCTTCCAATAATATTAAAGATGATATAGAAAACTACCACCCTTGCCATTTCTGGTAAGTTAATGCCCCAGTGCTTGGGGGGGGGGGGGAGGTGGAATGGTCATCAGGACACTAGAGATGGAAAGAGGAAATCTAAAACTCTTCCCTTTCAGCTTAAAGGGCTTATATTTCCTAGAAGTATCCATAACATGGGGAACCATTCTCTTACTAGTTAGTTGGTCAAAATCTTAGAAATTTATACATTAATGTCTTTGCCTGATAATTGGTTAAAATAGCAATAAATGTCTTGCTCTGCTGTAGAATTCACATTTTTGGAGGTAGAAGACCCAACAACTAGGACCAATGTATTGTTACTTAAGACGTTTACTGCATCAAACCTCTGTTCTTGGGATACTTTGTCAAGACAAGTCAACAATTTCAGTATGTCCTATCTTCAAGGCCTTCAGTAGTCTTGGACTTCCTTAAAGACTCTTGCTCCATTTGCAGTCCTCAAAAGACCAGTGCATTCACTGGGATCTTTCACCTGGAAGTACATAAGTAACTATTTGAAGAGCTGGAGACTTAGGCTTCTTGTTGCTAGATCCTGCACAGTGCAACCCTCTACTGAATTCTAGTCTGGTCCTATACAGCCCAGTGCAGTACCCACTTTTTTTTTTCAGAAACCTTCCCAGAATATCTGTTTACTGATGTATTTCTATCTACATATATGCATTCATGACCACCTATGAGAGAGTATTTGAGAGTATTGAATTCTCAAACTTTAATGGAACAAGTGAACTTCAAAAATAATATTCCCTTTTTACATGTAGGAAACTAAGCCATAGAAATTAGGTTATTTGCCCAAGAAGCATTTAATAGAGCCAAAGATTGAACCCAGATTTCCTACCTCCCAGTCCAGATTCTGAAATACAAGACCAACCTTCTTCGAAATGCATGTTTAAGGAACCACTCTGGGATGGTAGTACTGGAGTCCATTTTGATGATGATGTGGGTTCATTTACACCTTGTTAATATGGGGTGGGAATAAGGATGTGTTTCTTTCAGGGTGAATGTCAAAAATTGACTGAAACAATTGCAGTAGCAGCTCAAACAGAAGCCTGCATTTCTGGCCAAAACAAGTGTTAACCCAAATTCCTTAGGGAGAGCCTCCCTTTCAAATATATAGTGACAGATATATCTGGCAGGCAAGTTGCACTTTCCAGGAAGTCCAGCAGTTATATTTCATTGTCAATAGTAGTTTATTACTCTGGTTTCTTTTAATTAGCATTAATTTTATAAGAGTTTTTACAGCAATTTTATATATAATCCTAATGTAATATATTGATATAGTTCTGTCAGAGTATACATTAATTATAGTTGTCAACACAAGTAGGTAGAGACTAATAAAGAAACTATTGCAATAATGCAAGTTTAATTTGTGTCAGTAAGCGGTATTTATCAGTCTACTTTCATATTCCCCCCACTCCCTCTCCCTCATTTTCTGTCCAAATTATAAAAGGGTACTTTTAGGCTTTGTCTACACTGGACTCTCATCAGCAAAACTTTTGTCATTCAGAGGTAGAAGGGGGACCCAACCCCAAATGACATGAGTTTTGCCGATGAAAAGAGTCAGTGTGAACAGCGCTTTGTCGGCTGGAGAGCTCTCTCCTACCAACAAAGAGCGGTAACACTGTGTGCCTTTTAGCGGCATGGCTTTAGTGACGTGGTGTCACTAAATGGTGCATAGTGTAGTCATAGTCTTAGTATACTACATAGCAATTATATCTTCAGATTCTAAAGACAAAGAACAGTTTTACTTCATGATCAGGTGAACATGAGGCAGTATTAGAAAATGGGGAATACTAAAATGGAAGTCTGATCAGTGGCCGCCTTTTGAAGGCTAGAAGTGTGTGTTCTGTAACTTTTAGCTTTCATCATTCCTGATCCAGAACACTTAAACTGACTTTCAGGTTCAGATTTTCAAGCTGGCAATGCCAACAAGATATTAATACCTTAGACTAGTGTTTTTCAACATTTTTGGGAGCAGCTTGCTGCCTTCCTAAATTGTGTGGGGACCAGTGCCAGTCTACAAACCAGTCACAGAAAAACATTGTCTTAGAGAACCGTGCTAGCAGGAATCTATTGTGCAAAATGGTACATACAAATGTGAGGAGTGTCCATTTGAGAAAAAAATCACACTGTTCACTACAGCAATTGTATGTGGTTTTGCCCCAGCTAAAAGGGAGTCTTTCATCTAAGTACATTCATCATTATTAGGAGCACTAACTGCAACTTAAAGGGTGAACTTCATTCATGGTGTGCATTTGATTGCTGAACATATTGAGAGTTAAACAGAACCTCACATACATAACTACACACAGATTTCAAGCTGATAAGGTTTGCAGAAACTTCTACTGTAGTCAGGGACACATTGATCTTCTGTGAAGCAGCTGCAAATCCTCTTGAAGCTAAATTTCAATTAAATGAACTACTGTTATGTGTGAGGGCTAAAGGATTGTGAGCTCCTGCAGGCTTTGGAGATGTCAATAGCTGATGTGGGTATTCTGTAGTAAATGTTTCAGAAAAAGCTGAGACCAAAAATAAAATGTTGAGTGATTTTTAAGAATCTTCCAACATCTGAGGGGTGGCAAGCAAGAAGAGGGATCATTCTGTTTTTCTCTTGCAACAATCTACCCCATCTAGGAAGGACCTGAAGAACATGCTCAAGTACCATCGATGTCATTGTGGCTTTGTTAAATTAACTACTGACTTGAGCACGTTTCAATGTTTACTAGACTGTGGCCTATAAAAGTACATCTGCACAGCAGCTGGGAGCTGTAATTTCCAGTTTGTGTAGATATGCATGTGCTAGTACTACTTTAAGCTAATGCTTAAATAGCACTGTGGATGCAGCAAAATGGACAGTGGCTCAGGCTAGCTAGCTGCAGATTTATATACCCAGAGTGTCACTCAGGTGACTAGCTGAGACGCTGTCCATCCCACTGTACTCACATGCTGCTATCATTAGGTGCTAGCTCAGGCAGAGTTAATGTGTATGTTTACACAAGAAAGGTTTTATACCTCCCAACTGCCATATAGGTAAGGCCTTGGAGGCCATCTTCAGGGAGCAGTGCTGTTGGAGTCTATAGAGCTCTTTTTGCCAGAGATTTACAGGAGCATCATAAAGGGACCTCACCTCAGCCCACATTTGGGGCCTAAGCTTGATCTTTAGGAAGCTTTAAGTTTTCACTGTTACAGTTTCAAAACACAAAAAGCTTCAATTTATCCTTACCTAGGCTTTTATGACTAAAACCTTTGGTTAATTGAAATCATGCATGTCACAGTTCAAACTAAATCTGGAAGGTAAATAGATGTATTTATTTTTATGAAATTTGTCATTACAATTTTCATGAAGACTAGACAGACACCTGCTATGAAAACTGCTAGATTTCTATTTTTACTTCTCTTTGCACACAGGATTATACTGCACCAGTTCTCACTTGCAATGTTTTTCAGTCTTAGCTATGTTCACCCTTGAAATTAACCTGCTGTATGTAACTATCTCATTGAAATACATACACTCCTTCTCCATTTAATGAAAAATATCAGCTCTCTTGGTTCATTGATAGACCACCATGTACTAGGCTCCTCACATTCTGGTCATTAATAAGAACACCCACTAATACATTTTATTAGCCTCTCACTTTGAATCCTCATTAAATTAAAGTTAAATGCCAAAAGATTATAGAAATTGATATTTTAAACTATTGTCCAAGTTCTTGCTGATGTTGATTTTACTGATATGTAGGATGGGCACTATATATCAAATACTTTTTTCTACTATGCTGTTAGGGCAACATTGCATGATTCTTAGAATGCCAGTTAGAATAATTCTTTCTTAGACTTGCATCAGAAGACATTTAGTTTTCATTAGAAGTACAAATCATTTTGCGTTCTTTTAGGAATAAAATTGGTTCAGGATTCAATTTTTCAGGTTAAAAGTAGGTGTTGCTATTATCACCACCAATCAGTATATGTCAGTGAATTACTTCACATTTCAGTGCAATGGTTTCCCTTTGATGGAATATGCACACAAGTTATACAGAATGCTTTTCAATTATGAATGATAAAAATTGCCAGTTTAGTCAAACAATGTTTAGATTTAAATTCCAACTGATAGACCTAGTCTGGAATTTTCTGTCAATGATTTTTGGAGTTTGTTTTCTTATATGTAATGTACCCACGCCCGATAGATTTATTGTTTAGTGTTTCCATTGGAGACCAGTGTGAACACTTTCACATGTGAGCTTTTGCCTTCAAAGAGTAGAGGTTGATTTGTCCCTCTACTTAGATGTTTATATTCAGCATCTGGGATCTTTCCTTTACTATTTTTGTGGATCAGATCATTCGCTCCTATATCCCAGGTCTACAGATGCCTGAAAATTTAAAATGTTAATGATACTACTTTAAACTCTGTTCTGTTTCTGGCCCATTGTTCCTACAATTGAAGTAGCCTACACAATTGTGAAGGAGTGTCCTATCCTTTGAAGGGACATACTGTAGTCTACACCCAGATTGTTTTGGTTGCAATCAAGAAGGCCTCCTGCCCAACCGTGAGGCTGGATTATTTAAACAGAAGACAGATGAAGGGGGGCCGGGATGCACTGCGCTCTGTCTCAAACTGCGGGAAATGAGTTTGAGTGAGCCAGGGACTTTGTTTCATGACTATCAGCAGGGATGGTTCTTGGTTTCCATTACTGGAAGTGTGTGCATTTTGCGGCCCATAGATGTTCCTTTTTACACTTATAAAATAGAAAAAACCTTTCAGTTGCCCATAGGCTACTTAGACCCTCTACAAAATATTAGCCTTAAATAGTTTTAAGGGAAATTTGGCTACTGTAAATATTTTCACTTGTCATGTCACTTCATATGCTTAACACTGGATAACTTTGTGCATATTTTGACCTTTCTGACAATGATTTATAGCCTCTTGAAGACTTTTTTTTTGGCTCATGTGGTTGTGCCAGACTGCCAGGCCTATATCTGGGATCTCTGAACTAGGGCCTTAATAACATTGTTAAAAGACTGTTCCAAGGAAGGAGCAATCTTAAAGGGGAGTATATTTAATTAATTTATTTTGTCTTTCCCTTCCTCAGATCATTTTCAACCAGATAGAGGGGAGCCATGCTTTAAAAACAAAAAATCAAACACCATGTATGTCAGTGAAGTGAGGTTTTACACTCCTGTGTGCATGTGGCTTGTTTTATTAAAAAAAAAAAAACATAGAAAAGTTGGGTGATACAGCCAATGATATCTCATTTTCTAAGTAGTAGTCTCTCAAGTTTAATATATAGAATCTAAAATACAGCTTGTCAGATAAGCTGGGGGAAGAAAGTCGCAAATACCCATCATTTGGTGTCACAGAGCACATTAGTTTACTTTAACATGGAAGCCCAATAGTGCCTTAGTTCTCATGTTGTCTGGATAGCTTAGTGGCCACTAAAAATGTTATGTGACTTCAGGATGCAATGTGTAGGCACAAGTCTGGTGTGTTATGAGGTAGAATTGCTTATAAGGGACGGGTGTCTGAGGCTGTCCAAACATTGCGTTTTAGGTCTTCCCAGAGGTCTTTCATCCTGCTTTCACTGGGTTGAAGTCAAAGATAATTTTTCCCTATCAATGGGAGTTGCAGGAAGCAGCGTGGGCCAGGCCACCGCTTCCTACTGCTCCCATTGGCCGGGAATGGTGAACTGCAGGCACTGGGAGCTGCGAACGGCCAAACCTACGGACACTCTGGTAAACAAAGTGTCTTGTGGGTAGGCAGGGGCTTACCCTGCGCAAGCTGCGGAACAAGTTTGGGAACCCCTGCTCTCTGGATTTTGACGATAGTGAATTTGCTAAGACCATTTTGTGGCCAGCTTACAGTGGTCCTACTATTAGTGTTCAAAGAAATTTGCGGTGCATTCAGCAGCTTGTTGAAATGTTCACTGAAAAGTGACTTGCACTGAACTTCTGTACTGATTTTAGCTGACCAGAGTGGAGTGCTCAGAGTGAATGACTGTTCTAGTCAGGTCATGCGAATATTTATGTAAGGAGGACACCTTGTTCCTGACAGACGCTTTAATGTGGAAACTTTGGCTTCCATAAAAGGTTTGACAAGTGTGGTGTGGTTTTTGCAAGCACCTTTTTCTCATATCCAGATTACCCAATCACTCAAAATAGTTGTGTATTCTTTCCTTGCCTCATCTTTTAAGATGGATTTTGTCAAGGCCAGTCACTGATATCTTTTAACCTGGGGCATTTCTCTTCAAGCATTCCTTATTCAAGGTTAACACACACTATGTTCAGATGCATGAACAGGGGTCTTTTACGTGAGAAACCCAATTTGAGACCTAAAAAATTAATCTGATGTGAATATATTTGTGGCATTCCATAATAATTGGTTTCTGATCATGCTGAAAGTTTTAGTTAATGTTTATAGTGCTTTACAAAAAGATACTGTATGTGTGAAGTGTTAGTGAAATGTGTATTCTCATACTTTCAAGACTCCATGAGTATTTTCTTATTTTATATGTGGCACAATATTTGAAGATTTTTTTAAAAAATGACTTGATAAAATTAACTTTTTTAAAAAAACTGGTAACTCTCAATTTTTTTGAGAATGTCGTCTTTTATTTTCAAGTTACATTTACTGAACATATCCAATATCTGACCTTAAAAGCTGATATCTTATCTCTCTTGGTTTGTTTTTCCTTTTCTACCCAAGATTCTTGTTGCAGATTAAACTAATCATTCTTAAAAATCATTTCCTTTTTAGATAGAAAATTATAAGAAAATACTATAAAAAGAGTTGGCTCGGGGAAGGGAGGGGAACAAAGGAATCTGTCTAATTAATATATACCCATTTCTGGGTATTTCAAAAAGGACCAAACAATGAATTTTAGTTAAAATAAAATATTGCTCTTGGGTTAACACTTGGTTTGTTAAATTCTAGTCTAAAGTAATTTTTTTGTGCTTGAGTTACAAACCTATGAAACCAGGGATTTTCAATGAAAATGAAGGTTCCTAATTGTAGAAATGCTACCATGCTACCACCATAATATTTTATTAGGATAATCCATGACCAAAATTCATTCTTAGCTTACTGTAATAAAATGTAAACCCTGATGATGACTTCATAGGGTAGGAATTAAAGTAGCAAAGGAAGAAATGTACTGAATGCATGAAGTATTTCCAGATTACCCAGTGTCCAATATAATGTAATTTTTAACTTTTTAAAAAATTCTTTATATTGAGACCCTATTCCTGAAATTGACAGCATGTAAGTACAGCCCTGTGCTTGCATGGAGCCCCACTGAAGAGCAGATACCAGGGCATGTCTAGTTTTCCCTTAAATTCAAAAAGTGTCTCTCAAATTCACTATACAGATAAATAGGCAAATACCCTTTTTTGTTCAGATTACTTTTCTTTAGTTTAGCATTTTATTAATTATTCAGTCTCATTCTTTTATTTTCATAATTAAAACATCTAGCTGCCGTGGCAATAGATCCTGTATGTAATACACATTAGTTTATACTTTTTCTTGTTAGTAAAAGTCCAAAGTATTATATGGAGAGCCATCTGAATGAAAAGTATTATAAATATAAAACATTGCTATAAGCTTATTACTCCATACAGATGTCCAGTTAAGACTGAAATTTTCAAAATCTGGCTGACTCACTCATTTCATCTTTAAATGAAATGTATATTGCACTTTAATATTAGTGTCTGCTGTCACACAGAAAACTACAACTGAAATCAATGGGATAGCCAGAGTTTATTCTGAAGGGACCATAACTTCATATAACACAGGAGAAATCAATAGTTTGTCCTTATCCACTAGGGAAGCTTAGCGGAGTTCAAAACTAGTGAGGAATAGCTGGTGACAAGAAATAACACTTAAGGTTAATATTTTTGTGTCTCAAAACCCCTGAAAAATCTTTTGAGCCTTCACATAGTGATGGAATTTCCTTGTGAGGACATCCAAATTTTCCTATTACACATGCAAGACAGCAAGTCTTGACTATCTCTTGCTAATATTTACAATCCCGACAGAACGCTGATTATCTCTATATGCTGGATAATGACCTGATTTTGTGCCTTCTTCGCAATAGGAGCTAATGGTGCTAAGCAAGGTCCAGTAGACACTGAGCATCTAGCAGGTCCTGCAACCTTAAATCAGTAATTCAAGTGCAGCAATTCCTTCTTCCATTCCAAATCATGCTGTATAGTACAGATATTTTTATCATGCACTTAGTATTGTGATAAATCTTTTCAGAAAGAAACGAACTTCAAGAAGTATAGAGTAATGTTATGTAATAGCTTGAAAACTTTATTGTAGAAGCAGAAACTCTGCTATTTTTCAAGTAAACTTCCAGAAACTGTGAAAGCTTTTTGCTTATGCATGATTCTGGAAGAACTTTTTTCTTGTTGCAAAGCAAATACAGTACAATGAATAGAACCTGACAGATTTACATATCTGTTTAACCATGATACACTGTGACCTGTCTAGCAGTAACAGTGAACAAAGTGGACTGGGTAGCTATATATAGCTACACTGGTAATATGTTCATCTAGCATAAGAATAAAGGAATTAGTGAGTTTACTATTGTTGCCTTCATTGACAGATATATACTAGGGACTGAAAATTACACTGGTCAGAAGACTTGCTCTATTCAGTCATTAATCAGGTCCAAAAAACACTACTAGACTGAGGGAGTAATGATAGTTTTCTTGTCTGATGTAACATTATAGCTAGTAGCGAATTGTATATGCCAGGGAAAAATATTTCTGGAGCTCTTAGTCTACAGAACTGATGATTTGCGGGGGAGGAGGGAGAAGAACTGTTTGAGTCTTGGGGAGAAGGAAATAATGACAGACTGTTTTGGTTAAGAAATTCACATTTAATTGTATTTCAGTGTAAACGTAATGAGGGTTTGAAGCACTTGTGTTGACCATGCATGTATGGGAGCCAAATTATCCAGGCTTTGAGTTCCTTTATTATTCATTTAGGTGATAGACTGTAGTTGCTCTTAAGAGATACTAAATTCATCGGGTCAAAATCAACTTCATGTGACAAATTTCACATCTACATAAAAACAGCTAGTCTCTTCCCTTCACCTTGTTTGCTACTGGGTGGGAGAAACAATCACTTTTGCTGCTAGCACAACTACAATATCTCCGAATTATAACAGCTGCTTGGTCAGAAGTTGATATACCCTTAGCAATATAACTTTGCAATCAATCAAAATATTGACCTATATAGCTACACTCACTCATTAGAGACCCTGGGAGAAAAGAAAGGTAGGACAGCTGCTATAATAAAGAACTGGAGGAAATAAAGTAATGTGCTACAAGCAGGGAATACTTTTGCATCTCTACAGTAGGCCTTTCGAGTTAATTGGATCACTTTTTCTAATCAATGAAAGCTGAGTCCTGCTAATCAGCTAAACCCCATTTTGTGTTTGAGAGAGAAGGTGAAATGGCAAGGGAAGGAGTGTGGAAGAATAGGGGTGCTAAGGTTCTCTGAAAAGAAGTCTGAATCTAGGAAACCATATAAACTCGTGAGGGAAGAAAGGAGGATAAATTACCAAAGTTTCTTAAAAAAATAATAATCTGGAAATAGAGTAAGAGATGAATGTTCATCTTACGGCATCATCTTACCTATTCCTTATTAGGCACATACTAAATATCCCTCCTTGGAGATGCATAGACTCTTATTTCATCCTGTCTTTTTGGTACCCTCCGTGTGAGTAATGTCCCAAGAAGAAATAAAGGGGCCAAGTGGAACACCACTGATGTCACTAAATTATCCTTGAGCTGTGCTAATGCACTTGAAAGAAAAAGTAGCTGCCTAATGTGGCAAGGATGGAGAGTAAAACAAATCACTGGAATTAGGAGTATCTTGATGTGGGAAGCTTCCGTCACCACTTCATTGAATATATTAGTAGAAGGCAGAGTTGGAAAACCAGCTTCTGATGTTGACTGCCACAGCTTTGGGTTTGAACTTAGTCAAATCACTTTCAACTCTCTGCCTAAGTAGAAGCTTTTTGTCAGGATAAAGGTATGTAACACATTTGTGATCAGTTGAGAGTAATGAGATATTGATTATTTTCTTAGTGATGAAGATTCTAAGGAGTAGTAACTAATAGTGCAATGTTAACAACACTAATGTAATTTACTGTAAGATATATTTTCTTTCAAAGAGAAATGCAATATTCTGTTTTTCATACCAAACAGGATTGGAGAAAATATCATGATGGAAAGAATTTTTAAAATAACTTAGAGTAGATTCAGGAGGCATCTCACTAAGGGAATAAATCTACATCTTCCATAATTTAATAGTCACAATCCATACTTCAGATAAGGTATGGTATGTTATAGGAGATGCTGCATGCAAGATTAACACAACCCCAAAGAGCTACTAGTAAAGAAATGCTTGGAATGTAAGTCCATGGAGCAAAGTACCAAAGTTAAAAAAAAAAAAAAAAATTTTTAGTAAATTACCTGACAGATGCTACTCCCCCCCCACCCCGCCCCCGCCCCCGGTCTCTAAAATATAAAAATATTGAAACATCAGCATTCAGGTGGAGTGAGAGATTCTGGCCCAAACCCAGGTTTTTTTATGCTATTGACACAGCACAAAAGGGATGGAAAGATACCCTAAGGATATGTCAACAATATAAAATTATATCGAATTTGTAGAAGTCAATTTTTCTGAACAGATTGTATACATTCAATTGTGCGTGTCTCCACTAAATGGCTAAGTCGGCAGAGTGCATTCATAGTACCAAGGCTAGCATCTACTCTTGGAGCGGTGCACTATGGGTAGCTATCCCACAGTTTCCACCACCCATTGAAATTCTGGGATTAGCTCGCAGTGCAGGATGGGGCAAAAGCAGTCTCTTGTGGGTTTTCCTGGGCGCACCTTGTCAGTTGCCCCTCCCTCTGTGCAAGGTAGGGCAGACAATTGTTTCACACCATATCACAGCAAGCATGGAGCCCACTCAGCTCATCGTTGCAGTTGTGACCATTGTCAATACTTCTCACATTATCCAGCAGTATGTGCACAACCTTCAAAACCAGCTGAGGAAGCGATGACAGCGCGATCACGATAGTGATGAGGATAGGAACATAGCCGTTCTAAGAAGAAAGCCATATGGGGATTGGGACATCATGGTGACGTTGGGCCAGGTTTATGTCGTGGAATGCTGATTCTGGGCCCAGGAAACAAGCATAGACTGGTGGGACTGCATAGTGTGCAGGTATGGGATGATTCCCAGTGGCTGCAAAACTTTCCCATGTGTAGGGCCACTTTCATGGAACTTTGTGACTTGCTGTCCCCTGCTCTGAAATGCAAAGACACCAGAATGAGAGCAGCCCATACAGTTGAGAAGCGAGTGGCCATAGCCCTGTGGAAGGTTGCAACGCCCGACAGCTACAAGTCAGTCGGGAATCAGTTTGGAGTTGGCAAATCCATTGTAGGAGCTGCTGTTCTGCAAGTAGCCAGCGCAATCCTTGACCAGCTGCTATGAAGGGTAGTGACTCTGGGAAATGTGCAGACAATTGTGAATTGCTTTAATGCAATGGGATTCCCTAGTTGCAGTTGGGCAATAGAACACATATCCTATCTTGGCAGTACATAAACCACAAGGGGTATTTCTCGATAGTGCTGCAAGCACTAGTGGATCACAAGGGACATTTCCCAGCCATCCCACGTTGATGTCGGTAAAAAGTGCATGATGCTCGCAACTTCAGGAAATCTGGTCTGTTTGAACAGCTTTCGGAAGAGACTTACTTCCCAGACCAGAAAATTGCTGTTGGGCATGATGAAATGCCTGTATCTATCCTTGGGGACCCAGCCTATCTCTTAATGCCATGGCTCATGAAGCCATACACAGGCACCCTGGACAGTACTAAGGAGCAGTTCAACTATAGGCTGAGCAAGTGCAGAATGGTGGTAGAATGTGCATTTGGATGTTTAGAAGCTCACTGGCACTGTTTGCTGACTAGGTTAGATCTCGGCAAAACCAATATTCCAATTGTTGTGTGCTCCACAATATCCGTGAGATTTAAAGGGGAGACATTTATGGCAGGTTGGGAGGTTGAGGCAAATCACCTGGTGGCCATTTTTGCACAGCCAGACAACAGGGCGATTAGAGGAGCGCAGCAGGGTGCAGTGCACATCAGAGAAGCTTAGAAAGCCAGTTTCATGTCTGCCAGGGTATGGTGTGACAGTTGTTTTCCTCCTTGAAGTTACCTGCCCCCATATATATAATGTATATATGTGTGTGTGTGTATATATAATGTATATATGTGTGTGTGTGTATATATAATGTATATATGT